>JAJLTW010000082.1:0-55831 GCA_030564125.1 Myxozyma lipomycoides
AAGTATATAAAGGATAGAGCGAGCCTTTAATAATGTAATATATCTTAGAAGGCTTTGGCTTCAGTCCAGCACCACCAATAAAAATGGAGATTAAGCCTAAGCAATAGGAATCCCGTTAGAGGGCTTCGCCTTTGACGCGGCATCACAGTTTGTGCCCTACCCCAGCCCTAGCGCCCTCGCAATTCTCTGACATTCGCGCATTTAGACATGTACTTGTCAGGCAGGCAGCAGCAGCAGTAACAGCTGGACGTCAGCTTTGGATCACCGTCAACTGTCGTCGCTGTAATAATGGATCACACACCTGCTGCATGGGGGCGTCCTCGAAATGACATCTATGGCGGATACAGCCAAGCGATCAGCAACGCAGGCCACGGCCCGTCGATGCACACACAGTCGCCCATCATCACCGGCACGTCGGTGCTGGCGATGAAGTACGACAACGGGGTGATGATGGCTGCAGATAACCTGGGTAAGGTTATGTTAACTAGTTTGTTGCGTGCGTTTATACTAATCGCACAGGATCTTACGGATCGCTGGCAAGATTCACCGACATTGAGCGACTGATCAAGGTCGGCGGCGAGACTGTGGTTGGACTCGGAGGCGATGTTTCGGATATGCAGTATATTGAAGAGCTGCTCGAGCGATTAATGTGAGTAGTGGTTCCCTGATTGATAGTGTATGGTGTTCTGATGACAAGAATCGAGGATGAATATGAACAAGACGGCCACAGACTGCGGGCTCCACATGTATACGAATACTTATCCCGAGTGATGTACAATCGACGCAGCAACATGAATCCACTTTGGAATGCGATCTTGGTCGCTGGTAAAAACGATGATTGCTCGCCGTTTCTCGGATACGTCGACTTGCTCGGCGTCACATACTCGTCGCCATCGATTGGAACCGGTTACGGTGCGTATCTCGCGATCCCGCTCATCCGTAAGCTTGTTTCTGAGGAAGGCGACGAGAAGAAAGTGACTGAGGAACAAGCCAGAGCGTGTCTTGATGAATGCATGAAGGTGTTATTCTACAGAGACGCCAGGTCGCTCGACAAGTATTCTGTCGCAAAGGTCACGGTCGACGGCGAGGTCACGATCGAGAAGGACGTGACTTGCAAGGACATGAGCTGGAGATTTGCAGAGCTCATCAAGGGATATGGAACTCAGAAGGTCTAGACAGTAATATACGTATAACTTATTCTTCACTTTTCATTTCGCCAAATGTAGATGACAAATGATTACAGGTAAAGATGTGTGACGGAAGAAAGCTAGGTTTTAGGTTTAGGATTTTGTTTGAGCTTTTGTGTTCTTTCGTTTTATGTTTGTTGTTGTTACCCTTTCCTCTTCTTGGCTGATTATTGTCTTATTACTATATCTGTTGCGTAATCGCTAAGATTAGCTTAACAACTAGTTATCGTCTACGGCGTTACAAGATGACTCGAACCCTACAAGTTCTTGGCAAACCCTAAATTTTTTTCCAGTAGGAACCATTGTTTGAAATGGCCGGCCGACTTGATAAACACATCCTCACAATTAGTAATAACCAGTGCGAAATGGGCGACCACACGATTAAAGGACCAGGCAGTATTGATACTTCATTCAACGGTGAGCTCAGTTTCCCAATTGAGGTCATATACAATACTGATTTTTAGGCGCTGACTTGCGCATTGGTATCGTTCGTACTCGATGGAACTCGACCGTGATTGACGCACTCGTAAATGGATGCGTGGGTAGATTGACTGAATTGAGCGTCAAGAAGGAAAACATTGTTATTGAGCTTGTTCCCGGTTCTTATGAACTCCCATTTGCTGTGTCCAGGTGAGTTGCCTCTACTGGTTGACGGGGGGGATGGTCTATATTAACCTGGTTAGAATGTATGCTGCTTCCCAAATCCAATCGTCTACATCTTCTTCAGGCGGCAATGTTGACCTTTTAATGGAATCCGCGCCTACAACTCCATCCGGCTCTTTGTCGGTCGCGACTAAGCCATTCGACGCCATCATCGCAATCGGCTGCCTTATCAAGGGCGAGACGATGCATTTCGAATACATTTGCGATTCAGTCTCGAACGCATTGATGAAGTTGCAGCTCGATATTGGTATCCCCGTCATCTTTGGTGTTCTCGCTTGTTTGACCGATAACCAGGCACTCGCCAGAGCTGGTTTGACTGAGGGTGGTCATAACCACGGCCTTGACTGGGCTGAAGCTGCTGTCGAGATGAGCATCAAGAACAAAAATTGGGGCGAAGGAAAGTTCTAAATGCGATAGTTAATAGTAGGAGGCGTAGTATTATACAATATTACAATATATCTATGTACAAATGATATTAGACTGCAACATTCTTCACCCCATCAGCAGAGTATGTTTCGAGCATTTGATTTCCTTTTCGTAGTAAATATTCAATAGTAGCAAAGTCTGATTTGGGTAGAGATCTATACCGGTCGAAATGTCGTCTACATATTAAAAAAAATCGTTGTCCTCGCTCTTTGAAATCCAAAACTGACCTCAAAAATAAGTAAAAATTATGCTGGTTTGCCTATATCATTGGTTAAGCAATCGAAACCTTCTTGACCAAACACTTGACAATCTTACTTCTGGTTTCTTTCTTATTGCTCGCAATCCAGCTCGATATAAACTCAATACTATTTACTGGTTAGATATTAATGCATCATATTTCAAGCGTTTCTCAACAATCAACTTACCATCTCGCTGAAGTCCGGTCAATCGTGTTCCACGAGCCATGCTCAAATCTTAGATCTGTATTTCTGATTCAATCATTGATTGACTATCAAATTTATGCAGTAATGCGTCCTGTCTATAAACTCGTCATGGCTTAAGTTACAAGGCTAATTAATTATCCCGGCCCGAGCCGGGGCGTTGGGAGAAGCAATGAGAAGAGCAGCTAAGATTAGGAAGCATTGAAGTTGACTAGACAACAAACTTGTTATATTTAGATCCAGTAATTTTTGTTGAACTCGGTAGACAGTATCGCTAATAACCTTTTTCGTATTATAAAATTCATAATTAAAGAGTAAATAAATAGACAGTTGTTCACCCGAAAAAAACCCGTTAAACCCACCTAATACCAAGCAACAAGTATAAAATAAAAACAAGGTTAATTATAACGCTCAAAACTCCAATATTACCAACCATATAATCTGCCATAATACGCCATGCAAATAATAAAAAAAAAAAAAGCAAAAACAACCAGAATGCAGTAGAATCTAGTCAAGCAGCAAGCACGACTGCTTCACAGTCGACAACAACTCAACCTCGAGAATAAACTTGCCTTCCTTGTACTTCTCGCTATCCTCATATGCAAAGTCATATTTCCAGCCAACGCAGGTCCCGCAGTGTCGACAGTAGATATCACGGACGACGTGCTCTCCAGTCGTCATCGACCGCTTCCCGGGCTTGCCCTCAATCACATTGACCCTACACGTTCGGTCAGCAGCTATTTAAAAAGCAAAATACATATAATCTCGATCTGTAACATACACCTCACCAAATAAATACGCTTTGCCATGTTGACCCCGAAATTGCTGCTCATTAGCACCGAAAGTAATGTGAAGATGTCACGATATCTTAGTGCCCCCGGTCTACGTACCTTGGATATGATGTCCCGGTGGTTCGACAGATGCGTATTGCAGACCTTGCACCCATACACCCTGTTTTCGTCATACAGGTAAACATTATAAGCGAGACCCATTGTGATAAAACTAAGAATGCTGCTAAAGCGGAGTCGGAGTTCTTCAGCTGGAGCCCTGGCACCGTCTACCGATGATGGTGGTCCAGCGCTGAAATGGCCGACTTAATAGAGTCTAATTGTAGGCCAGTTTATTGCACTTGTGTCTGTCGGTGTCTGATGTTCGATCCTGGTTCAGAGTCTAAGCAGTGGTGCACTTACTGCACAGAGCTGAGCTGCATGGCCTCCCTCCGTCGGCATGATGGATATGGGTTTTCGAGGCTTCGAGCTAAATAGAATTGCTCAATGCAGGCAGACTGGCAGGCTGGGAGTAGGGTAGTAGGGGTAAGGGTGAGGTTATTTAAAGTTTACTAAGCTGTCGCTGAAGCTTAGTAAGCTCTAACTTTGAGGGCTCCCGGGTTGGGCGAGGATCTAAAAGGAGCTCTTGAGCCTTAAATCTCGTTATGTCGCTAAGGGCGCCGGGGGACGGCTTGTTGTTCGAGATATCTGTTATCTACAAGGCGCCAGAACGCATTCATTGCTGTTGGAAGGCCAATCTTTTTACTCGGCCGTTGTTGATAAAAGAGGCTCCTGGGGTGGTCTGTTTAGTGGTGGATCGTTGGGGCTCAGTCGCGATGAGTTGGCTCGATAGACTCAAGATCACTCAGGTGCGGGATGAAACAATTTTGGATGGAGTTTGCTTGTAGTATAGACTTGCGATTGCTAATCATTGTAGGTGACTGATGTGGAAATGGTGCGCCGAGGAAGTGCAGAAGTTGGTACGTTGCACCTGACGTCTCACCATCTCATATTTCGCAGCGACTCAGACCCAAAAAAGGAAGCATGGGTGTGCTATCCAATCATGGCCTATGTCGAGCGACGACCGTATTCGCCGTTCACCGGGTTTAGTGCTGTCAGATTACGGTGTTGTGACTTTGCGTTTATTGCGTTTCATTTCAAGCAGGGAGGCGATCGTGATTCGAAGCTGGTGTTTGATACCTTGCAGGCGCTCGCGTGTTTACCATCGATTGACAACTTATATGCGTTTTACTACCACCCGGGCTCGGCTGAGCGTAGCGTGAATACGTGGGGGATATATGACCCGGTTAAAGAATTTGAGCGGATGGGCGTCGGTAGCACTACGTCTGGATGGCGCTTCACCACCGCTAACGAAAATTACGAGTTTTGTCCGTCGTATCCTAGAGTGCTGGTTGTACCAGCTGCGATTCCAGACTCGGCACTGCAATATGTCGGTAAATACAGATCCAAGGCGCGAATACCTGCGTTATCATACGTTCACAGGCTTAATAATTGTACGATTACTCGGTCGTCGCAACCGCTGGTCGGACTCAAGCAAAACAGGTCTCCACATGATGAACGATTTATTGACGCGATCTTTACTACGACTATGGTCAAAAATACGTATGGCGCAAGTCAAGAGAATTTGATTGTCGATGCTAGACCTACTACCAATGCAATTGCTCAAACGGCATTAGGCGCTGGATCGGAAAATATGGAGAATTATAGGTAAGGCCGTTGATTTTAAAAAAGGTACTTTTGGCCATTTTGTTAATTTGGTAGAGCGAGTAGAAAAGTTTATCTTGGGATTGACAATATTCACGTAATGCGAGAATCATTAAACAAGGTATATGAAGCACTTAAAGACTCGGACATTACACCACTACCACCAAACAGGGACTTATTGTATAAATCAAACTGGCTCAAACACCTGTCAACTATAATGGAAGGTGCTGTGTTGATGGGCAAACGATTACATCTCTATCATTCGCATGTTCTTGTACATTGTTCTGATGGCTGGGATCGAACCGCGCAGCTATCGTCGTTGGCTCAAATATTTCTCGACCCGTATTTCAGAACAATTGATGGGTTTATGATTTTGGTTGAAAAGGAATGGCTTGCATTTGGTCACCGATTTGCTGAGCGATGCGGACACTTGTCATCGGCCAAGTCATTTGTACAGTTATCCGACAAGGCGACGTCACAATCTGCGGCCCATCAAGCATTCACAAACGTAATGAATGCAGCAAAAAATGCGGCCAATGGAGGTAGTAGCGGTGGTTCAAATGATGAAGATGTGCCGGGTGCAAACTCAAGTCTAAAATACACGGCGCCAGTATTCCACCAGTTTCTTGATTGTGTGTATCAGCTCCTTCGACAATTCCCAGATAGATTCGAGTTTACTGAACGGTTTTTGCGACGAATGTTGTATCATTTGTATTCATGTCAGTACGGTAATTTTCTTTATAATTGTGAACGCGAACGAGAAGAAGCAGATGTTAAGAACCGTGCGCAGAGTGTTTGGGATTATTTTGTTGTTCGACGACAAGACTTTGCAAATCCGAGATTTCGTCGTGAACTTGATGACAGCGAGAATATTGACGATCAAGTAATTTTCCCTGATCCGAAGAATATTAGATGGTGGCATGAAATGTTTGGACGGACTGAAGATGAAATGGCTGTTGTTTCGTTGAATGGAATCGGGGTCACCCGTGGCACTCGACACCAACCTCATCACAATCATCACCAGCAACAATCTCCACATCGCCAACAACGACAGGATTACTCGCAGCTTAGAGAAGCAGCAAACTCAACAATTGCGTCGTGGGCAAATACGATCGCAATGAGTTCAAAGGATTTAGCTACGGCAGCACAGCCTTACTTGCATTCATTTACATCTACAGAACCGCCACGACCGGCACCGGTTATTGATCCAGATGCAGAGGTGATAACCGGGAGTAAATTAGCAAACCTGACGCTTGATCCGTTGGATAGTTATTCGTTGGCGCATTCTAAGGGCAATTCATCAGAAGAGTACATTCCAGAGACGGAATAGTATTGAGTGATTATATTTGCATTATTACATTTTACATAACTATACAACTATATATATTTTACACTTATTTATCCTTTTTCTGTTCCTGTTCGAATTGTTGTGCAATTGCATCATCTTGCTTCTCGGCATAATACTGACCAAACTGCAAAGCCAAAACTCCAACCAACGCAATCGCAGCAATAAACTCCGACGCCGCCAATACGTTCACACCGGTGTGGGCGTCAACATCGCCCCAGTCGCCTGACAACACCGACACAAACCCGGTTCGAATATTTGTCATAAACACTACTACAGCGGCCATATACAACACCAAAGATCCGCCATCAAATAGCTTGTTGGACTCGGTCGGTTTATATAGCTTCGCGGTGAATCCAACCAGACCCAGCGCCAGCACCGCTAAAAACATTCTACCAATCAGCAGCGGTACGGTCGCAAGCTGTGTATAATGCGCCATTGAGCTAGCAAATGCTTGTGGAGTAGGCGCGGTCACCCATAAAGTGTGATGGTCGTATGTCCAGTTGACAAACAGCACTCCGAGCATGAACGAGGTCGCTACCAGATCATATCAGCACAACGCTACAACCGCACGACATGCAAACCCCATGACTCACTGCACAACACAATTGAACTTGCGAGCGATCCCGAAGTTGCTGGCATTGTAAAATATCAAAACGCAATTTGGGAATAGTTCTATTATTACCAGTCAAATTGCATCCAGATCAAGAAGTCGCGTGCTCTTATTGCACGTATAGTTAAATTGAGGGGCACGAGGGTATTAGGGCTTAGAGCCTGGCTGCTCTGATTTTTTTTTTTTTTTTTTTGACGCGTCTTTTGCAGCACGAGCGCCGAATTGCAGCAAACCGCCAACAAACAGGCGCCAAAAACCGGCAAATAGAACGTAGTTAATAGAAAATTTGTTGCAATTGTCGACTACTACAGAGTACTAAATAGTTACAATGCTAAACACGCGCATGCGGTGTGTGTGTGTGTGTGTATTTGTGCACAGTAGAGGGGGTGCTGCAGCACTTCTTACAGTATGTAAAACTGTACGCACACACACACACTGGCAAGCGACGGTTTGGCTGCGTGCGGCGCAAACAGTACATATATGTATTATGCACACACTGTAGAGTAATTATACATAAGGTAAAGGTGCTGCTTCGTCGGTCCCGCCCAACAAAGGCAGCAAGCATCTTTGCTATATTATAGTATCCAACGTCTACAATTTTTGCAAAACCACCGCAAGCTGCTGGAGTGGGAAAGAAGTATGAATTGCCAAAAGCTAATAGGTTGTTGTTGCTGCGTGACTGTGGACTGACGATAAGTTGTGTTTAGGTTAGGTCGTGGTGATATGGCAAACAGATTCTCGCCGTCGACGTGGAACATCGTCCGGCTGGTGGCAGTCGTTGTTGTGGTGTACATCGTGATCTTGGCCTCGGACAAGACCTCTGGCTCACACTTCTTCAGCTTCCAGGAACCGGCAAGGCCAGCCGTGGTGGACGCCAATGGCGTCGCTCTCGACGACGTGACGCTGTCGAATTCGGAGGCGATCGCCGCTGAGGAAGCCAAATGGGCCCCGGTTGAGCCAGTCGTGATCGATACCGACAAGGATAGATTCATTGACGGTTCGTTTCGCAAACCGCAGCCTAAGAATTCCGGCCCTGTGTGGGTGGATCCGTTTGCTGCTGGACCTGTAATTCCTCCAAAGAAGACCACCCCAGCAGCAGCAACAGCAGCAGCTCCTACGGTTCCAAAGCCAGAAGAAAAAAATGCAGAAGATCGACCAAAGCGATTAACCAAGCGTGGCCAGATGGAAATCTATCTTGTCAACTCACCCAGATATAACTTCGAAGTCGTTCTCCCGTTTTTGCGCACGTTTTCCCAGATTGACGACGTCGCGGTCACCGTGTGGGCTGGAGAAGAAGGTCAAACCAGATTTGGGGTTAAGCCAATGCTGGAGAAGCAAGCTGAACCTCGTGGTCTTACAATGAAGTCTATCACCAGTCTAAATCCTGACTCGGGATCTCCTGACATGTTGTTTTTGACGTCATGTCCACAAGATGTCAAGGCTGCTCGATCCGCTATCGATTCATTTTTGAATCGGGGTGCAAAAGTTTATTGTGTTGTCCACGATGGTTCGGAATGGGATATCAGACCGAATGGCAAGTCACCTTATACTGATGAGATCAAGTTTATGGAACCATGGGTTCGAAATGGTCAATGGGAATTCGTCACGCTGTCGTCACACGTGAGCAAGTATGTACAAGAAAAATTCCCCGATTTTTTACAAACCGGGCTAGACGTCAAGTACGATGCCAATTTATTACACCCTGTTTTCAATCGAGACTCTGCTGACGTTGCAGTGAACATATTCGACCCATACGCTGCCATTCCTGGCAGGATCGAACCTTGGAGACGGGATTATACCAGGATTCTAAACCAATTCTCAGCTTCCAATCCGCGTGGAAAGCTGCATTTGGTAGGAGCCGGTGAAAAACTTCAACTCACACCCGAACTAGAATCTGCGATCGGTGACAAGCTACAATACGTAAGAGGATTATCATTTCCAGAGTATTTTGATTATTTGGGGTTAGCAATCGTAATCATTCCCGCGTTTGCAAACAATGCTTATTATACAACTCATCAAGCTTCTTCATCTGTCGCTACCGGTCTCATCACCGGTACACCGATCCTGGCAAACGACCAAATCTTAAAAGCTTATACTCAAATCCCACCAGAAGCATTCTGGATTCAAGAAAATGGTGAATCAGAGATGGATGCGTTTGCAAGGATTACACAAATGAGTGTTGATGATTGGTTAAATAAGAAGCGAATCGTGGCTAGAACAAGGGATCAAATGATTGTCGATAACATTAATTTTTTCAATTCTGCTCTGGATTTAATCTGGGATACTTCTCATCCACCATAGATAAAGTTTTTCTTTTTTTTTTTTTTTAATTTTCCCAAATTTTAACTTATTAGCATTTTAGAGAGTACTCATGAAGTTATGACTTTTTTTTTTTTTTGGCTTTTTGTGGTGTAGCTTGTCGTCTGCATATTCTAGTATATAATTTATATAAAATTGATTTTTGTCCTTTTTTTTTTTTTTTATTAATTGGTGATTATCTAATTTGTAAGCTTTTTCTTCCATGCTTGTCGTAATGATTCTCTCTTTATCCGTAGCAATTCTAGATCGTCTACATTATCAGATTGATTTGGTTTGGATAAAGATGTAGATGACGTTTGTGATGACGGACGAACGATATTGATTGATGATTGAGATAATGGTCTGTCTGATGACTGAACAATCACGTTTCGATATCGGGCTGGATTTGTAATCGATTCAGGTCTAGGCTGCTGTGATTTTTGTTGTTGCGATGGCGGTGATGGGGTATACAATGGAGAAGCGGAATTAAACGATTCTTGCATCGGTGAAAGACTTGGGCTTTGATTATTTGATGACATTAACGATCCAGGTCTTGATTGTGGCATCGCCGATGGGATTTGAGGAACTTGAGCCATCGGCAGTTGTCCAGTTTGGATCATTTGACTCATAAGTTGCATTTGCATCGTAATCAATGCTTGCATTTGTGCTTGAATTTCAGGACTAATATTTTGTTCTCCATAAGGTTGTGATGATGCTCTCATAGGCGATGATGGACCTTGTTGCATATACGATAGCCTATATGGAGACGGATCAACATGCATATTCAAAGCCGATCTCCTGTGTAGCTTGGCTTCTTGTTCCTTCGTAATCTCGTGAATCAATCCCCGTGTAGGTCTGTCGGTTTGATCGGGAAGAGTCATCCGTGCTGGTGGTGGTGGTGGACGATATCGTCCCGGCATACCATGAGCTTGTAAAATTCCAAGTGGTACATTATCATCTTCATCTTCACCACCGTCAACAGTTGATATAGGTCGATTTAATCCCGATGGCGATCCAGATATTGCACGACCGGTGACTTTGCGCATTTGTTGACGATAGATCGACATATTTGCATCTTGTCGACGTTGTCGACGTTGATGGTCTTTAATTTGTACCTCATCGGTTTCATAATCACCCTCAGAATCCGAGCTATCTGATAAATCAATAACACCATTATTGTTCTGATTCGAACTTTGTGAACCAACAGCCGATGTACGCCTGTATTGCTCAAACTCGGTAACAGTCATAACTCGCTTATTTTCAGTCAGATTTCCAGGCGGTGGAGGTGGAATACTGGTTATATACGCAACTACTTCTTCCGGAATATCAGCCAACGAATCATACTTATCATCATCATCATGAAGTGTGATATTCTGTAATGCAGCACCTTTAACCATCAACGCATCTTCTGCCGCCTGTGACATTGGCGACGTGGTATCATCAAACCCACTCAATAATTCATCATCTGAATGGGCATGCGGTGTATTGATTAGCGAATTCTTCATATATGCAGCAGTCGGCGGGTCGAATACGACAGTATCAAAAAAACGATCGGTCGACGACATCTTGGTAAGTTCAACCGGACGATGATCACCACGTAGCGGTGATTTTGTTCTCGGTGGTGTCCGAAGACCACTTGTAGATATCGTAGTAGATGACTCGTCTGCAAGTGGAATTTCTGTAAATGGCGGATTCGACATAGTTGAGGTTGTGACTCTGGACGTTCCTGATCTCTCTGGACTGGATCGACGAGGTGAAATTGATAATTTTAAAGGCATCTACACACAATTAGACCCAACAGAAAAAGAAAAATAAAACACACACACACACACATATAACCCCAGTAGCTAACTCACATTGTAATTATCACTCTATTGCAAAGACCTCGTTTCGGGACATTCGCAACCCGTTGTTGGTATTTCTATTTCTGGAAACTGTCAAGCCGAAAATACAAAGTATACCGGTAAAAAAGAAAGAAAATATAACCGCCCGACGCAAATGTATATTGTGTTCGTTCTAAAAAATTTACACTTCTCGTCACCTTATTTCAACCCAAGAAAACAGTAGATCATCAAGTCCTTGTGAAAAAACCCGGTTTTTCTGGTGCGTGAGATTTAATATGTATGTACGTACAACCGGTGCAGCCCAGCTTGTTTGGGTTTTTGGGTTGTGTTGACCCCAAAAAAAAAGACTAAACTGGATATTGGGAACTGATCGATCGGCTGAAAACGTTTCCAAAAACAACGAACAGGGATCTAGCCCACACTATAATAAAACGAAAACAAAATTAGTAGTAAAGTTATTATTACGTGTATTTTTTTTTTTTTGTTTTTTTCAGATTGCTGTAGACAATGTTTGAACCGGTTTTTTTTATATTCGTTCAAGGCGGACACAGTTTCCGGTCGCGGCAATGCCAGCGGTTGCCAGGGAAACGCGAACACATTATATGTACGAACTTGCATAATAATAAATTGATAGTTAATTCCAAAACAGAAAAAAAAAAAAAAAACAAAACAAAACAAAAGAAAAGCATATGATAAAAACAAAAAAAAAAAAAATCTACTCTTGTCTCTTCTTCAAACCAATCTCTTCTGCCAAAATCTGCAACGCCAACCTCTTTGAGAAATATCGACAATGAGCAAGATTACCACCATGGAACCAGAATCCGGGATGTCCACTATCTCTCCACATCGTCTTTATTTCTCCCTCATCGTCGACACCCCAGACTTCATTAAGCTTGTCAGCGACACTATCACCGAAGATCTTGCGTGCGGTGTCGCGCATGTTGGAGTATCCGGTCGCGAGAACAACGATATCAGCTGGAAGTGAAGTTCCATCAGCAAACTCAATCCGGTCTGGTGTAAACCGAGAAATTGACGAGCCTTGCTTGATCTTGACTTTGCCTTCGCAAATCAATTTAGAGCATCCCACGTCCAGATAGTAACCACCACCGCGTCGATAGTACTTCATCAAAAACCCAGATCCATCGTATCCGTAGTCCAATTTAAATCCAGCCTTGGTTAGTCCATCAAGCGTAGTCTTGTCAAGCTCTGCAATACGCTTTGTGGCATCAATGTGCAGCAACTGTGTCACGTCAACCGGCAACGAGAAAAAAATGCGATCAGCCTGGTCGATACCAGGTCCATCTGGGTCGTATAATCCACGAAATAACTCGCCCAGACCATTCTCAGACGACATCACATATGTAGTAGATCGCTGATACATTGTAACTTCAGCACCTTGTTCATAGAAATCATGAGCAATGTCGTGTCCTGAGTTGCAACATCCAACAACAACCGCACGCTGGCCACGAAAATCTGCACCGGTGGTGTGCTGGGACGAGTGCACAATCTTGCCGTTGAAATTTTCTTGACCGGGGAATGTAGGAATATTGGGCTCACCTGAGTGGCCGGTCGCCTGAATAATGTGACGAGGATGCAACAATACCTCTTCTCCATCGCGATTAATCTTGACTGTCCACTTCCCATTTTCATATTCAGCCCCAGTCACGGCCGACAAAGTCCAGACGTTAAGCTCAAGCATGCCAGCATAATATTCAAAGAAATCCGCCAGCTTGTCCTTTGGAGTAAAAACCGGCCAAAACTCTGGAAACGGGACATACGGCAAGTGATCGTAATACACCGGGTCGTGAAGCACCAAGAATTTGTATCGCTTTCGCCAGTTGTCGCCGAGTCTGGGGTTGCGCTCAATAATCAACGCCTCGATTCCAAGCATCTTAAGTCTTGCAGCAGCGGTCAAGCCGGCCTGTCCGCCGCCAACAATCACAACCGTAGGCGAGTTCTGCTCGTTAAATTGGCCTGCTTGTTTCCGACGATCTGCCCACGAGGTCCGGCCCTGGTGTTGGCCGTGGTTGACCCCGAGCGAGCGGTTGACACCGGTGGCTTCCTCATGTCCGTTAATGCCTTCGAGCGACGTAAACACCGTGAACGCCTTAAGCTGAGCCGGATCACTGGTGTCTCTGACCAAACGCGCCATTCCGGAGCCATGGCCGACGTTGGTCGTGAACGTGAACGAGACCTGGACCCACTCGGTGCCATCTTCTTCAGACAGCGTGACTGCGACCGGTGGGGTGTCGTCCAACTTGAAATTAGCCAATCCAGCTGCATCAGCACCCACGGTGTCTCCCAAAAACTCAAGCAAAGCATCACGGCCGTGCAAGGTACGGAAATCCCACGACAGCGCTAGGAAGTCACGCCAATAGCCGGTCGGCAGCAGACAGTCGACGAGGTGAGAAACGCTGCCTTTAGCAAGCGCCTTGTTTATGGTCGCAATCCAGGCCTGCGCCATCGACGTCGTATCCTCTGCGGTCAACGGACGACCTGCCTTGGGCGACACATACAGCTTGTCGGGGCCGAGCGTAGACGGTGCGGATGCGTACTGAACAGAAGTCATGGTGATGATGATCGCAACGAGAGCGGATAATATGTACTATACAATTGAAAGAAGAATAAAAAAAAAAAACCAAACAGAGGATATCTGGTGATTAAATAACTTCTTCCCACACAGCTTCAAATGGGCGGTCAACAGGAACCGTCTGACGTCTGTTGTCTCCGCGCGGGGGTGTGGGGTCCTCCGGAAGGATGGATTGGGAAAGAAGAAGAAGAAGAAGAAAAAGTTGTTGCTTCACTTAAAAACCAACTATATGATCAGTGACGACGAGATTCGGCAATCAGGCACACGCCAGCCAGCTAAAACAAACAAAACAAAGCTAGTGATTGCGGAACCGCAATCAATGCAGATGAGTCGCCACCATTCTTCATTCCTGGAGATATGCAGTCAGTCGATTTGAGTGATCTGCGGGGGTGGTGGGGGGTGGTGGTGGGGGGTTAACGGCGTGTCACATGACTGACTGATTGTGACGGGTTAGGGCCCGGTCCAGAGGAATAAGCATATAAAACATAAAAGCGAGCCTTTAATAATGTAATATATGTTACAATAAATGGAGATTAAGCCTACGCAATAGGAATCCCGTCAGAGGGGCTTCGCCTTTGGCTGCCGATAAATTATTTAAGGTTTAATCGCGGGGCGAGGGTTTGGTGAACCAATTTTTCTTTTTTCTTTTTTGAGGGGTTGGGAGCCTCCGTTCAGCCGCGTGGTCAGGACTCAGAAAGGAAAGGGGTAAGGGTTAAAGGTTGTGGGGGGGGGAAGTCTTTCTTAACCCAATATAAATTAATATATGGAACTCAAGGTTTTATTCAAAGTGGAGTTTGTAAAAAGTAACGAGACAGATTTACAATGATGTGCAATCATGCAAAAAACAAACCACCGCCCTTCAATACACACCATAACCTATCCTATCAGTGAATAGATTTTTATAACTCAACCTTATCGATTAATTCCACTACAATGCAACTAAAACCAACGTTAAAAAGGTCTGAGGTATTTGGTGGTGCATCTATTCAAGAAACAAGGATCATAAATCCAAGTTCAACTAATCAAAGGATCTGGAACTAAGAAAGAAAAAAAAAAAAAAATCGTTCACTAATATGTTGCGACATTTTGATATGAATGCTTATGAAAAAATTCCAATCCGCGTATATTAGCTTCAAAGTACCGCTTTAGGATTAATTGGCAAGTAATTTGTATACCCTTGGCCTTGACACCAGATATAATCTTTTCTACATATCGCAATGTGCGACCTATTAGCAAACTCCAGCAGTCATCGTCCGCATCGATGGTGAATCAAGCTCATGCTTACCGCATAAAGAAGATCAGCATGTTGGTAGATATTTTTGAAACAGGAGAATGGCAACAGAGTAACAAAGATCTCAACATGCAGCATGACAATCTATCAATCAGTTGCACGGGTACCTCATCGTTCATCCTTTACATACCGGTTGGCCGGTGAAATTTGCACTGATGTCTATTTGGCGCGCCATGCTGCTCTCACAACGGTCCAAAACCTGGAGCTATTGACATACATATAATCCCGACCTTGCGTGACAAGACTGTAATAAACATCTCTGAGAATAAAATTCATAAAGATACGTCGACGTTATATACAACGAAACCTGTGGTTTTACAATCCACCCACTAGGTAAATAATTACCCTAGCCCCGACCCAATGCCATAGTCCGCAGCTGCATTACCGGACTCTCTTCAGTGGGCATCTCCTATCTCCATAATAGATCATCATTTATTACCTATACATACACCAACATATAATGCTCCAGTTATATAGGATACCAACTCACTTAACACGACCACTATTCAATTTTACATCAGCTCGGGTATTTTCAACCGCGGTCCCGTTATGGGATCATCACTTTGATACGCTCAAGTTCATCCACCGACTCGAGGCAGCAGGATTATCCAAACCGCAATCTGAAGCAGTGTTGAATGCATTGGCTGAAGTATTATCAGAGTCAATTGATTCATTATCGAGTGCGCTTGTTCGGAAAGAAGTCATGTCGCGACACGCATACCAACAAAAAGTTGACTTTGCCAAACTTCGGACTGAGGTCTTAAACGGGGATAAGTCTGAAATTGTCCAGACTAGACACGAACATGATCAGATAATGGGGGATATGGATAAGTTACGAACAAGTCTTAAAGAGGAGATTGCAAAGGCCCACGCAAGCGTCCGATTAGATTTAAATTTGGAGAAAGGACGGATCCGTGAAGAGGCGGCAGTTCATGAACTCAAGATTAAAGAAACAGATACCAGAATCGATTCGGAACTGGCGAATGTGAAAACTCAGCTTGAAGGTGTCAAATTCCAGGTTATTCAGTGGCTTGTGGGTGTATGTACTGGTACTTTTGCCCTAGTACTCGCTTATATTCGTTTACTTACATAAAAAAAAAAAAAAAAAAAAAGGAAAAATAATATATACATATATACAATCACGATCGCTAGTAAACCAGTGGATCATCAGAAAAAGCATTAATCTTAATCAATGACGAAGCTCCATGCACAGTCGATAACAATCCCATCGCCTTTGCCCGCTTAATCGCCCTGGTAATCTTCTTGTGTTGCTTCAATTTAATGCCAGTCTGACTATTCGGTTTAATCATTCCATGAGGAGTCAAAAACTGACTCAAGTATGCGACATCAGTCTCTCTAGGCTCGAGGCCGACATATGTAAACGCATCTACCGGCTTACCGAATTTGTAAAACTCATGGTTGTTCAATCCGGTCTTGCGTGGTTGCCATGTGATGGCCGAATTATACTCAAAATCCGTCGGTGCATAACAAGCCTGTGAAGGAAAAACTGGCATCCAACGACCTACCATCGCAGCCCTACTAGGACCTTTAAATTCATTCACGAGAACCTGTTCTTTCTCTCGAAGTCGTTCGTTCAATGCTCGCGACTCCTCAGTTTGCACACCATCCTTGTTTTGTTGTTTGAGTTTGTTTAACAATTTCAAAGTCCTTGTCGTGTATGAACCACCTTCAACCGTTGAGTTTAGTAGTTTGTTGGTCATTGTTTGCTCGGATTGTCGCTTAGTTAACGTCTCTTCGGAAGTTTTCGCCAGCGTTTCGAGTGCATTCGCTCCAGTTTTTGTTGAGAGCAGTCGTCGCCCTTACCATTAGCCCAGTCCCAATTAAAAATAAAATATGCAAATACTAACCTATAAATCGATTCATTTTGCTTAAACACAGCTCCACAAGTTAACAGGCCACCTGGTTTGGTTTTTACTACCGCGACAATTTTGTAAAGTTGTGAAAAGCCTGGCCATTTTTCAGTTACCCTGTCGATATACCTTTTGAGAAAAAGTCCCAACTTCAACACCCTCGGTTCCAAATTTTTTTTTTTTTTTTTATTACACAAATGAGATTGAATCCAACCACGACGACGATATGAGTTTCACCAGAGCCAAGGTGACTTCTCCGGAGACGCATTCAGTGTCAAGTTTAGCATCTTTTGGGAATACGCTTGCTGTAGGCAGATCAAATGGTGACGTTGAGCTGTGGGCACTTGCGAAACACAACGTCGAGCACCGTCGTACGATCCGGGGAGCCAAGGGACGTACAATCGAAGGAATCGGGTTTATTGGAAATAGAATATATACTACCGGTGGATCTAGCGTTGTGAGTGAATGGGACGTTGAAACTGGACAACTGTCGGGTCATCATGAAGTGAATTCTGTGGTTTGGTGTATAGCTACCCATGGAGACAAACTTGTCGCTGGATGCGATGACGGCAGCGTTGTGATTCTTAATACCAGTGGTCCTGGCGTGGTAGATGATTTTACAACACTTCAACGACACAAAGCGCGAGTTTTAAGTGTGTGTTTTTCCCATGACGGTGACAAAGTCGTGACCGGGTGCGCAGATGGGAGAATCAGAGTATATAAAGTTTCAACAGGTTTAGTAGTTGGAACAATGCGAGTCGACAAAGCTGCTGATGAAGATACGCTTGTGTGGGCTGTATCATGTCTTGAAGACGGCCGAACTTTAGTCACCGGTGATTCTACAGGCACGACCACGATATGGGATTTTATTCATCTGTCACGACTTCAAAGTTTTAAAATGCATTCAGGCGACGTGCTGGGATTATGTTATGATTCTGGTACTGTATTCTCCGCCGGTGTCGACGGTAAAGTTGCCACTTATGCTGTTGTGGATGCAAAAAAACGACGATGGGCTGGTTTAGCCACCAGACTTCTTCACGCTGGTGATGTGCGTGCGTTGGTTTCTACCCCCGGTCTCATCATTTCTGGAGGTATTGATAAATCAGTGGTTGTAAACTCTTCGTCGCATTTTATTGATGGTGCATATACCAAATTCTCAGTACGTCCACAACCTCAACGAATAGTTCATGATTTACTAGTAACATGGACTGATACCCGGGTCAAAATTTACTCGATCGATACATTGGAAAAAAAAAAAATTGTATCGGCAATATCATTAAATTCGACAGAGTACATTTCCTACGCCGCCTTATCGAACGATGGCAAATTATTAGCAATCTCTACAATTTCTGAAACCAAATTGTTTACACTTACAAAAGTTAAATCTGGATTTAAACCCCAAAAGATATCAACTCCAAATCTTAAGATTGTTGGCGGATCAAATCTCGAGTTTGTTGCAAATGAGTTGATTATTATTGGACACGACAAAATTTATAAATATTTGTTTGAAACCGGCGATTTGACTACATTAGATATCGACCTACATGGAAATATTTCACAAACTGCATCAACCTCTTCAATTATCGCATTTGCCACACTACAAGGTCACGTCACTGTGTTTGATATTGCGTCAAACAAAATAAAATGTACATTACCAAATATTCCATCACCAGCTGCACTTACATTTACAAAATCAGGTTCAATTCTTGCTATAGTATCGAAACGAAATGTATTGATGTTTGATGTTGAAGAAGCTGATGGAATATTAACCCAATGGTCACGTAAACATACAAATTCTTCATTTATTCCTTATAATGTTGAAGCTGCATGTGGAATTTGGTTGGATGAAGATGGTTATGAGATTAAATTTGCTAAAGTTTGGGCAAGTTCATGGATATGTACGATTGATTTCCAAATCGATAGTCGAGTTACAGTTAAACGGAAGCAAAGTTTTAGTAATGGGAAGCAAGTGAGATTAAAATTAGAATAGACAAAGAAATAATATTATATCAATTTGACTACACCGAAAAATTATACTGTTTAGGAGGTGGCTACAATTCAAGTTGTGGGTTGCTTCCTTGAAGTCTTCCAATAACCGTAGCCGCTGCATACTTAGGGATAACTCTATCCTCATGCAACATTTCAAATTCTTCTGTAGCATCACGACCAGCAAAGTTCACGATTGCATTTACACCACCGGGATGATCGCCCAAGAACCCAGTCAAGTCCATAACAATGTCCTTGACAATAACCCAGCAATCGCCCTTGGTGTTGTGTTTCGCGACCTCATCTTTAGTGAATTCCTTTGTAGGAATTGAAAACCCAACTGCCTTGGTTGGTTCTGCAGCTGGTTCTGCAGCTGGTTCTGCACTCGATGGTACCGACAGTGTCGACGGTGCTTCGGTGAATGCTGGAGGTGTGCTACCAGTTCCCCAATCAACCACTACCTGTCCAGGCTTTGAAGTATCAATATGAAGCGAAATCTTGCTCAATCTCTGAGCTGCTGATGATGATCCGCCCTTAAGCAACTTCTGGAACAAGTGTTGCGACGCAGAGTCAGCGGCGACACGCCCATACACTACGCATCCCAGGAGCGACGATCCACCAAGTCGATTGGCTCCATGCACGCCACCAGCGAGTTCACCACAGGCAAACAATCCATCAAATGGCTTTCCAGTTTTAGAATAGACGACCTCCGACCTGTCGTTGATTTCGACACCGCCCATAGTGAAATGCAATACCGGGGTCATGAGTGCAACGTGAAAGCCGTCGTCATTGATATCAAGCGGGCCATTGGAAAAAAACTTCTTGCCATAAGGGTCTTTTGCCTTTCCTTCAGCGATTGCATTGTAATCACTAAACACTTTCTGTAGCTTTTGCTCAGAAATACCAATCTCCTTTGCAAGTTGACGACCGGTCATCTTACGCATGAGTCCACGGCCAGAATAATGTTTGGTATGAAAGTCAAGTACATTCGAAGACTTCCCATTCAACACCAATCGAATTGGGAACTTTGTCTTGAACATCTCACCCGAGACATAGTCACGGTGTCCTAATTCATCGCAGAATCGCTCACCATCGGCGTTGAGAAGCAAACCACCTTCACCACGTAAAGCTTCAGCAGCAAGGAACTTCCACTTGTTGTCAGGATCCTTCGGATCAACCAGTCCGGTCGGGTGAACTTGCACTTTCTCGAGATCAATGCCTTTTCCACCGGCGGCCATAATCATCTTTTGGCCGTCACCAGTAGCGTGAGTACCGTTGGTGGTGGCCAAACCGTACACATCAGGCCGGTATTGTTTAAGAAGCGACGACTCGGTAAAATCAGCTGCGTAGCCACCGGTCGCAAGAATAACTGGGCCATACAACTTGTTAATTTGTCCTTCAAACTCGTACTCGACCCCGAGAACTTTACTAGGATCAGCTTCGTCCTGGATAAGCTTAGTCACTTTTGCTTTCTTGTGGATCTTCACTCTATCAGGAGACGACTCAGCAAGATCCTCAAGCTTCTCCATCAGCGCGTAGGTAATTGCCATACCGGGAAACTTTGCATCGTGGCCACGGTGAGTTCTAGGTTGCGAATGGCCACCAAGACGCGACACCAAGGTCAAATCAAGATTGAACACATCTTGTAGCCATTCAACAGCAGCAGCAGAATTATAAGTCAACACTCTAATCAGATCGGGACGTGCGAGATCTCGAGCCGACTTGATGGTGTCGTCATAGAATTGCTTGACGCTGTCCCTGATCTGGAGATCGACTTGGGTCCTGGTGAGCGCAGCATTGATTCCAGACGTTGCTTTTGTCGAGTTTCCTCCAAAGAAGCCTAAAAACATAAGCATATATATTATCAATCAATTGTGGGTTTCCCCCCCCCACCTTGCTTGTCCAGCACGACAACATTGGCTCCGTTCTGCAGCAGCTGGTGAGCAGCCGACAGACCTGACAGCCCACCGCCGACGACAATTACCTAAAGAACCAATTAGCAACAATACTATGCGTCAACAAATATACACACAACATACCCTATCAGACATTTCTCAAAAAGCAGCAGCAGCAGCAGCAGGTATAGTACCATGGCAGGCAAGTAAACCTGTGTGTGTGAGCCTTGCTCCACAGCAGCAGCAGCATTTTATAGTAGCCAAATCGTGTCCCGTGCCAGATTCGTTTCCCCGCGTGTGCGCGCGCGGCGCCTCCAAATGCCGACGACGCGATTTGTCGGCCTGCCTCGGGTCGTGTAACTGCCGACCCTCGACCCTACTACGACAGGGTAAGCCGTTAGGGAGGGTAACTAAATGCGTGCTTGCTTGTTAGGGTTAATAATAATAAAATGCACAGAGCGACTGGAGTCGGTCCTGTTGGCGGGATTGATTGTAAGGTAACTTTAGTTATATGTATGTAGTTAATGCTCAATAGTTACTAGATACAAATAGTACATAATAATAGCCCCCCTCTCATGAATACTTTATCCAACCTTTTTTTCCGACTTGTAGTCAGTCGTGTTCACAAGTCACGGCCGTTTCCGCCACGTGCATTCTTTCAACAACTGGAGTTCAGTTCTGACTTATGTACGCGCCTGACAGACCCGGCGTTTGTCCTCACTTTGGGCGTCAGTTTGTCGTCATTATCCAACGCCATGTATGTTAGCCGGGTTTGATTTCATTCAAGCAATCTTTCTGCAAAGCCAAACTATCGATCAGCTTAATGGAGACCAAGAATATTAGTATGTGAAACTTCTGCCACCCCATAAGAGCGAGTTCCTCACAGCCTAATTGAAAAAAGTAGGATCGGCAATATTTCTTGGACGACTGTGCTGCATCAATTGAAGGCTTTTTTTTTTTTTTTTTTCTTTGCTGAAGTTACTTATCACGTTTTTGGCAATTGTGGAGATGGACGTTCTTGTGAGAGGGACCTGTGGCGGTATGGTTTCTATTCAATGAGGCCTGGCAGGAGTTTTAGGAATACTCTCCTGATTTGTGATATATATTGTAGCCCAGAACGTGATGAACGCAGATGTTAAAGTATATTGTAGATTGTTCGCTCTAGAAACTTATTTCAAACCTTCAGACTGTACCGTGCCTTATTGTGTAGTCTAATGTGATAAATCTTGACAAAAAAGTGGTGACTATATTACTTTCAATCAATTGCAACCTAATTTTGATATTTCAAAGACTTGTAACTAATCCACAAAGCTAATCAATACAAGAGTAACAATATCAAATAGTAATAGTAAAACACAAGCGTAGCTTGATTCGTCGAACAGAATACATTCCATTTTCTAAAAGTATATAATGCTAAATATTACAACGTACTTTTCGCCCCTGATGACAGAACTGATTAGTTAGATGTTTTCTTGACAATTTCTCAATAATTGGTTGTTGAATTATATTACTGGATATTTTATTTTTTTTTTTTGGTGGATTGATTTACTTGCTTCTGGTTGTTTTATATGATTGGTTCAAAAGTTAGTCTCTTTCAGTCTATTGAACCTTTCCGAGATTTTCAGACCGTTCGAGAGCCAAGAGCAGACTGAGCTCTAAAAAACTCTCGGTCGTAGTTATGCGTCTGCCCTGTACGACGGTTGACCAACTTGTGACAACGTACGCTACCTGGGCTCCATTTAACGCACCACCACCGATTAATAGCACAAGCAACCCCCGTTCTGTAATACCCGGTACTCTTGGCGGATGGAACGCCTCGAGCTTAAGTACGGGACTCGCTGTAATGTCAAGTGTATCATATGTTACTCATATCACAGATATGGTATATTATTCATTTGGTATAGTTATCATATATCGGCGAGATTCTTCGTATGAGTGTATTGAATAAAGCCGTGACAGCATATGTCGCCGACAGTTGACAGGAATCTTACAGCCATTGAATTGACTTCAAAACATGACCACTGTAATATGCTTAACTATCCTGTTAGTATCTGAACCACCTTAAAAGCGAGTCACTTATGCCAAAAAATTTAAATTAAAAAAGAACCTACCTAAAACGACAACGTAAATCCAAACATCAAACAACAAATATAAGGACTCTCTAAATCTCGAGAACTTGTTCTCTTATATTCAAAAAATAGAAGTTCTTCTGCACACACACACACACCCCCACCCTTGCTCTCGCCCTACCCTCTTACCCTAGGGTTGGTCCCTCGTGGTTGATCCACAAAACATGATCGGTCTCAATCCACTGAATCAAGAAGCATCATCACCACCTACAGCAGCAGCAACAAACAATCGATCATGGACACAGACATCACAATGGCCGACGCAGGGCCTTCACTGCTCTCGCCTGATGCCGACGAGGCCATGTCGAATGCGCCAGCGTCAACACCAGGGCCGGTCAGCGCAATCACCGACTCGCAATCAGTCAACGACCTGGATCATTGGATCGAGATGTTGATGGATTGCAAACAGTTGTCTGAAGTTGACGTTAAGAGATTGTGTGACAAAGTAAGTAGTTTGTTTTGCAGTGTTGCTGGCGGGCAGACGGCTAATTTCTAGGCGCGCGAGGTTCTTGTCCAGGAGTCGAATGTTCAACCGGTGGTAAGCAAAACCGTGATGAGGCCAGCCAAGGGAGTTTACTGATTGTAAGAAATGTCCTGTGACTGTGTGCGGCGATATTCATGGCCAGTTCCACGATTTAATGGAGTTATTCAAGATCGGTGGCCCAAATCCCGATACAAACTACTTGTTCATGGGTAAGCTCTCAATCATACCTCACGCAGTGACCGGGTCCTAATCAATAGGCGACTACGTCGATCGTGGATACTACTCAGTTGAGACAGTTACACTACTTGTTGCACTTAAAATCAGATATCCGTCACGACTCACAATTCTTCGTGGAAACCACGAATCACGTCAAATCACTCAAGTGTACGGATTCTATGACGAATGTCTTCGTAAATACGGGAACCCAAACGTATGGAAACTTTTCACTGACTTGTTTGACTACCTGCCTTTGACAGCTTTAATTGAGAACCAAATTTTCTGTCTTCATGGCGGTCTGTCACCATCGATTGATTCGCTCGACAATATCCGTGCCCTCGACAGAATCCAAGAAGTACCCCACGAAGGTCCAATGTGCGATTTACTGTGGTCCGATCCAGATGATAGATGCGGCTGGGGAATTTCTCCTCGTGGTGCAGGATATACGTTCGGACAAGATATTTCAGAGGCATTCAACCACAAGAATGGACTAAGTCTGGTAGCACGTGCCCATCAATTGGTAATGGAAGGATACAACTGGTCACAAGATCATCAAGTGGTTACAATTTTTTCAGCTCCAAACTACTGCTACAGATGCGGTAACCAGGCTGCGATAATGGAAATCGACGAAGCATTAAACTACACGTTCTTGCAATTCGATCCATGTCCAAGGATTGGCGAACCATCGGTCTCGAGAAGGACTCCAGATTATTTCTTATAAAAAACTAAATATAGTTTGTGGTTTTGTTTTTGTTTTTTTAGGTTTATATAGTAATATCATGTATGAATAACGGCACGAATAAAATTGTCTCGACTAATATGTAACACCAACTCAATAACGCGCGCAAAATAGGACTGTGGGGGGGGGGGTTTATAAATCGTACGCGTCTGCAGTCGCGTCGTCTGAGAGTCCGCTCAATCAAAACCATAAACATGACAGACCACATTCACAGATTACCACGTCAATCATTAACCCAGCTTTTGGAGGTTGAACGATCACCATTATCGAAAATCGAAACTGGTATAGATCAGCTCGATAGCGTAATCAGAGGTGGTGTAAGTCGTGGTAAAGTTACCGAAATCTCTGGTCCGGCTGGATGTGGAAAGACTTCATTAGGGTATGATCATAAAACCAGGTTGGGTTATGTGCTAATACTAATAATAGTATTCATTTGGTTAATCGGCTTTCATCAAATCAAAATGCAACCTGGATAGATTCTGCAGCAGCCCTACAATTCACTAAACTTCAACCTCCCCATCGACAACAACTTTTACACATTCACATATTCTCGTTGGCACACTTACTCGTGATTGTAGATACACTTCCACCATCCGAGATTTTAATAATTGACAATTTATCAACACTAATATCATCTGCATTTGCAAATCCACCACCCCCAACAATCCAGCATGATTCAAAAATTGAAGATATCCGTCAAAAGCGTAATCGAACATTATCACAATTGTTTTCACATTTGTCCATATTTGCTGAACATAATAATACAGCGGTGATTGTACTCACAAGATTATCATCGGTTCAAACCGACCATAGGACTAGACTTGAATCTATATTATCTGATGTCGGCTCAACTATTTGGACAAGAATTTTCTTAGCTAAAGTCGATATCGAACTTTCAAACCACTGGATTCGTGGTGTTCCGCATGTGTGTATGGTTAAGCGTATGGGTGTATCGTACCAAAATCCAAGTATTGTTCCATTTTCGATTACAGATTCAGGTATAGCTGAATTCGTTCCAGTAGTAGGGGAAAATTTTTATATTACAAAACAACGAAATTTGCACGATAATTCTACAAAACCCCGGTTATCCACAACTTTATATAGTAAATAAAACAAATAACTCCAAAACTCCTATGGTGATGATGATGTTAATTCAACATATGCATTCCCATTCCGATGCCTTTTAACACCGCTGACTTGCACTGATATCTTATCAATTGTCTCGGTGCGTACCCTCATCGACGCAACCTTTTTTGGGGTTGCAAAAAATGATTGAATCGTAGGTTGTCCCGGTTGTGGTTTGGGTTCCAACTTTAATGGGTTTTTAGATAACTTGTTAGTAGTCACAACGGTCGATAATGGCGGTCTTGAATTCGATTCTGATCTTGGCCTAGCCACATCCATCCGTGATTTCGTTGATGGTAGTAATAATGATACCGACTCTGCAGATTTTGGAGGGATTAATGAGTTTGACCCACGCTTGACTGCTGAGTTTGAAGGACAAGTAGCCGTAGCAGTCACAAATGACGGTGGTTTAAACGGTAACCTTGCCTTATTGTTCTTCTTCACATTCCTCTCCTTATCAAAATGTTCTAATCGTCGATTCATATCTTGAGTTTTGACCGCATTTCCAGAAATATCCAAACTCATATTTACACTGTGTTCTTGGCCAATTATCAAACTACCACCCGAGATAAACGACGTAGCAAAACCATCAAATTGTGTTGACATTCGAGTTGATAAACTTGCAACCGTGGTAGCTGAGGAAGTACGCTTGCGTTTAAATTCAACCTGTCCACTCTGTACTCGAGATCGCGGGAGCGACTCATACACATCTGCGTCAAATTCATCATACCGATCGTCGAACCTGTCGTTAATTGGCGACGAATTACAGATCGGGCCTGCCACTGCTTCCCACCTCCAAACGAGGTCCTCATTTGTGGCCGCTTCCGCTGGGAAATCCATTGAGCTGAGATTGTTAGTAAAAATTTCATATATAAATCAAAATTTTTTTAAGGGGGGTTCGCACACCAAGTATTCCGAGCTTCTCTCATTGCTTGTTCAGATGGTGGTACTCGATCAATAATCTTTGCAATTTGTCGAATACCTGAGTTGTTCAAATCCGGTGTCTTGTTATGTAATGTCTGTTTAACACGATCAGGTTCAATAAATGGCGAATCCGGATTATTAATCTCAACCTCACCATCATTTTCTCGAATCGTCGCACCAAAATTTATACCCAAAGATGATAGTTTTCCCTTGAAATTTTTCGGCATCGGTTGTGAAAGATACAACAACGCCTTAGCTCGAGTGATGGCAACATATAATAACCGTCGTTCTTCATCAAGTTCACTCTCGCCCGCACGAGAATGGGGGATCGATCCGTTATACACTCCAGGTATAAATACGACCGGCCACTCCAAGCCCTTGGCACCGTGAATTGTAGATATCGTCAATACCTAAACATCAGCAAAAAAAAAAAAAGAAAAAAAAACCATATTACCCACGTTGTGTGGTTGTTATGACTTACCATGGATTGATCGTTAGTCTTTGCATCACCTTCATTCGGTGCTAAGCTCGCCGATGACAAAAATTTATTCAGCACGTCATTGTCATCATAACTACCCTGAACCCCATCAATTGTAGGTAACTTTTCTGATGGCATATTATTCTCAAACGCAAGTGCATTCTGTAACAAGTCTTCCACATTTTCCCATCTCGAAAGCCAAGTATCAGTATGCTTTGCTTTAAGCAAATCTTTAAATTTCAGTTCATCAATAAGATAATTGATACATAGTGAAATTGAGTTCTTTGATCCTTGGTTCGCTGCTTCTAATACTTTCTGAGCACCATTAATCACCCTCACAAACTCAGCCAAACCAGCTTTAGTTTTTGCGCCCAACTTAAATTCACCATTAACAGCTTTCTCTATGCTTTCCCACAATGTGATCTTGGTTTCATTTGCATACTGCTGCAATTTTGATTGTGACATATCACCGATGTGTCGACTTGGATTATTAATCACATTTAAAATCGCGCTTCGATTCCGGCGCGAATGTATAACCGCAAGATAATTAACCAAAAGTTTGATTTCTTCACGCTCCCAAAATCGAAACCCTCCAATCACACGATATTCGATCCCGGCTTTAGTTAACTCTGGTTCGATCGATCGAGTAAGTCTAGCCGATCGTACAAGGATTGCTATATCGCTTGGTTTGATCATTCCTGAACATAGCGTCAGTATCCGCTTAATCTCTTCAATGATAATCCATGCTTCCATAGACGGTCCGTATGCTTCAAGTAGCGCAGGTTTTGGTCCAGGATCTGTACTTGAGTAAATCGATTTCGGTTGCCGAACAGAATCCTGTTCAATCACTGCTAATGCCATGTTAATGATATTTCCAGACGATCGATAATTCTGCTCCAAGTTGATAACTTCAGTATTTGGGTAATCATCACGCATGCGTCCCATATTACCAACTTCTGCTGCCCGGAATGCATAGATACTCTGATCTGGATCGCCAACAATTGTAATATTATTTCTTTCTTGAGCAAACAACTTCATCAACTCATACTGTACTTTATTTGTATCCTGAAACTCATCAATCAAAACTGCATCAATGTTTGACACCACAGTTGGATATTGCTGCAAAAGTTTAGCACATTCTAATAGCAAATCATCATAATCCAATGCATTGGCTTGTCGCAGCTCACGCTGATACCGCATAAACACAAGATGATTATCTTCACCAATCTGATTTATGATCTTAGTCGAAACATTAAGTCCACCAGCCTTGACTGAAGATATAACCTGTCTAAATTTTTGCGCGTCACGTTTGTCGCCATTGATTCCAACTGCCTTCATCGCAGACTGCACGTAATGTAACGCGTCAGCCTCGTCTGCAATAGCAAATTTGGACTCAAGTCCTATTAAGTGTCCGTATTGAAGCAGATATCGTCTTGTGATTGAGTGAAATGTACCCAGGATCAACCGATTTGCCATATCATCTCCGACTTGTTCCGCAATACGCTCGCGCATCTCATTGGCAGCCTTGACTGTGAAAGTGGTAATGATTATATTTGAAGGATTCACCCCAACCTTATTAGACAGTAAATAAAAAACCCGAGAAACCAGCGTCTTGGTTTTACCAGTGCCAGGACCGGCCAGGATCTGCAGCTGTGATTGTAACGGGAACATGACCGACGCAGCCTGTTGAACATTAAGCTGAAGCTGTAACCTCCGTGACAAACTCGGTGCTGGCTCTCGCCAGTCGTCGTCGCCATCTTTCAAATTGTATTTTGTAATAGTCGTCGAAACTGCAGCCACAATCTCGTCGTTGGCTGACGACTGCTGCAATGTTATCTCGTCGTCTTCAATCACACAATCGGCCGATGGCGGTACAACCTCGTTTGCTACCTCAATTCCATAGCTCTTCCCATCCGGATCCATCCCGAAAACCTCGTCGTCGTATCTAATTTATGCTCAAACACTCTCGGTTCTTGAGTTGGCATGGCTTGATGTTCGTACAACTTTTTCACCCAGGCACGAACCGCAGCATCGCGTTGCGCACCGGGTAAAACGACGCGCTTGCCAACGGGGTTTTATCTACTTGTGACAACATGTCTACATTATCTTATTTAAATTCAGGCCAAAGCCTTCTTCAAACTCTCAGATATCAAACCAAAATCACCTAATCCCTTGCCAATAAGTACGACCTTACCCTGTCGTTCGTTGGGCTTTGCTGGACCAACCGGCACCGAATCGTACGTATCTCGAACTCCCTGGATAACCTTGACTTGGCCAGACTGCAGTACCAATTTAGCCTTGAGTCTGTGAATCTCGACATGATGTTCAGGTGAAGATAATAATACTTTGTCCTCCCAGAGAAGCTGTTGTAACCATTTGTCGAACGCATCTTCGCCAGCTGGCGACAACAGTGGCAATGACAGTGTGATGGTAGTTATTCGCTTGTCGGATTAGCACACATTTTCGGGTTTCAAAAAAAAAAAAAAAATTCCATCCGACTCACATGATCATGAAATGACGTAGGCTTGATATTGTCCCAACGAGATAAATCGTTGTCGACAGTGGCGATATCCAAAATCATCCCAATGTTATCGAGGTCGCCGTACGATGTCTGTACAATGCTAGCAACACCGTTTATTCCTCTCAGTCTTGTAGTAATTTTTTCCAATTTTAGCTGGTTTACCATGTCTGCCTTGTTAACAATAAGCACATCAGCGTATGATATTTGGATATACGCGGTCGATGTAGGTTCTTGAGATGGACTATCGCCCTCGGCGTGCATGTCGTCAACCGTGGGATCGTCTAAACTCTTGAGGATGTTCACGCTGTCAACAACAGTCACTATCCCGTCGAGATATACAGATGACGCCAGGGCAGGGTCGAGCCAGAACATGTGTGCAATCGGACCTGGATCGGCAAGCCCGGTTGTCTCGAGAAGGATGTAATCAAACTTACCACGCCTTTCCATAAGTGATTCTAGTGCCGCAACTCCATTGTCCCTATAATTTAGCTAGTATAGTTATCTAGTCGATCAAATCCGCTTACTTTACGGAGCAGCATAAGCACCCATTTCCCAATTCAAGCCATTCGGTGTACTTCTTGTCACCGTCTGACACTGCCAGTGATTTTTCAATGTCGACCGCTAAAATAAGCCATTTTTCTTTTATTTTGCCTCCAAAGGTCCAATAGCAAAATAGAGCTTACAATCACCAAATTCTAAATCATTAGTATATTGCGTAAATTCATGAAGAATGTATGTGTAGTAGTACCATTCATAATCACTGCAATCTTTTTATCGGTCTGGTTCATAATTTGATTCAACAAGGTCCTGCACAAAAAAAAAAAAAAAAAAAAAAAATCAGCAAATATCGCATACATTTTATATAAGATTTACATACGACTTTCCAGCGCCTAGATACCCAGTCACAATCGTTAAAGGCACTTTTTTGTCTGGATGTTCATTGTCCTAGTAATTAGACGACGAATATTGAACCTAGATAAATCGAGATTGATCGCATACAAATTTGCGAACTGGTAGTACGTCAACTGATACCAACTCTGGTGGTACTTCATCGTCTGAATCTGACATTTTAAGCGTATATAGAAATTTTTATAAATTAACCCACTTAAAGATGGGGTTTGGATTAGTTGACTAGAAAAGGTTGGGAGCGATCCAAAAAAAACCTCCCAATTTTCATTACTAAATTTCATCCGCCTCCTTACCACTAAAATCTTGTCAACGCTGATTCGGATAAAATGTCAAGATTCGGATCATCAGGAAGTACAACATCTAATTCGATATCGGTTAGTTCACGACCAGGAATTGGACTAGCGAATAAAGAAAGCAGATCTCTTTATGAGGTGTTGGAAGCCAACAAAGGTGGGTTAGGCAGGTTATAAGCCAGTAGCAGATCTGGGATATTGTTGACATGAAATAGCACAACAGCAACTTGAATATGAAGAGGAATATGCGCAAAGAAATGCATTACATAAGTTAGACGACGAGGAGATAAATTTTTTAGAGTCATTACGCCAGAAACAGCAGTCGAAAGAACAAGAGCAGCAAAAGACAGTCGCTGACGGGTTGGCAGTGTTTCGACAACGACAGCAAGCAATTGACGAGAAAGTAGCACAAAGAACGTCAATATCTCCAGATACGCAAGAACCAGACGAACCCAAAAGTTGGGGCGAAGTTGAAAAGTCGTCTAGCCATATTGAACGGAAACAGGCCAAGGCTATTGACAAGTTGCTCACAAACCGGAAAAAGCGAAAGAAACTGATTGGAGGGTTGATTATGAAGAAGAAATAGGCACTACTACTATGAGAGAGAGAGAGAGAGAGAGAGAGAGAGAGAGAGAGAGAGAGGGGTTGGGGGGTGGTTTAAATGGAGATGGAAAGAATTGAAATTGTAATATAGAGCCTTCCCGAACCGTTAACACCAATAACAAACAAAACGTAATAACGAGCGTAAAAAAAAAAAAAAAGAAAATCATTCATGCTAGTCTAAGGCTTTATCTAGACTACACTGTGCTCGGTAATATGCGGTCGTAACCGTCGATTCGAACTCGAGTGCTGACGACCATGTCGACCTCTGGTGATTGCAGGAATCCAGTTCTTGAAACTTATTGCACCGTCGACTTTCTTGACCCATGTGAACCGGTCAGACACATTAATCTCTTTGTCGACGTTCATGTAGCGAGCCTCCAGCAGCGGGAACGTTCTGACTTGGATTTCATCGCCTCGAGACTCGTCCCGATGAAACGCATGAGTGGTGCAGTTTGAGCAATAGGTGCAATGAATCCGGTTGCCGTCGGGATTGGTGTAGGTGTAGACCTTTGGCGAGCCTTGCTCGAACCGGACCGCAGCGACCGACGTGAGCAAGATACCGCAGAAGTCGCCTCCGCCCAAAAGCTTACACGAGTAGCAGTGACAAATTGTGTGGCCCTAGAACAAAAAACAAATCCTGGTTTAGATAATGACACTTACTTTTTTTTTCTTTTTTTTTTTTTTTTTTGGTTGGGATAGTTAAAAGAGTCGCATAATACATACCGGCAGACCGTGGCCATCGCCAGCGACGGTCCATTGCAGCTCGCCGCAGTGGCAGCGACCGTGGAGAGTAGTAGCCATGGATGTAGAATAAAACAATGAAAAGAAAGGAGAGAAAAAAAAAAGAAGAATAACAGCAACAGTGCAAGTCCAGCTACCAACAGATTGTATAGATTAATTATTACTCTTTTTTTTTTTTTTTTTACTTTCGTCTCGTCGTCGTCGGGAGAGCGGTAAAAAAAGGATGCGCAACAAAGTCCCAAACCCGCGCGGCGCACGTGACCGATGACGGCGACGGCGACCGAGAAAAATAATTTATCATCAACTATTATTAGTTTAGTTATCATTATTATTATTATTTAAAAGTTTTAAAAAACGCTGCTCACGCGACTGGCGAAAGTTTTTCACCTGCCAAGGTTTACATGACATAATAAGCCTGGCTCTGCATAGTTTTTACCGAGTTGACCTTTTGGCGGTCTTGTTGTTCCTGATGACATAATGGCTGACATAAAAAGAGACACACCGCGCCTCCCCTGGTGCGGCGCGGCTTCTTTGTACAGTGACGAACTGTAAATGGATGTATGTATAACTCCGGCCAACTGCGACCGAAGAGAAAATCGAATTCAAACAGAAGAGAACAGAAGACGAGTTTATATGGTATTGTTTATTTGACTAAACTTTTTGATTTTTCGGCTCGGGCTGTGAGTTGTCGTGGGGTCTTCGTCGTCGTTTGGCTTTATGTAATGTGGTTATGTGGGTCGGGACAAAAGTTTGAGCTGCTTTGCGCGCCGGCTTGTTAATAGACGACAACTTTTCTTTTGTTTGGCCAGACAGACGTGTAAAAAGAAACGGAAACGAAAAAAAAAAAAAAAAAGGGCTTTTGTTGGATCTCGGAATTTTTTGTATTTTCCAACTTGAAAGTTAACATCATCCTGATCTCGAAAGCTTGGCAAACCAAATGGACTCCGACAGAGTAAGGCAAACCCAAAATTATTATCTCAGTCAAATACGATTATATATATACGTGTAGTTCGATGAATTTTTGCTAACTTTGAATAGGCATTTGTCGGCCACAAACCCATAGCTCCACAAGAGTAGGTGCTCCAAAAGAAAAAAAAAAAAAAAAAATACAAAATATTGATTAGCTTTATTAGTGACGTATATACAAACAACTACAGTAACGCGCGAGATCCGTTCGAAGATAGTTACGAAGTGAGCAGTAATACCTATGAGATGCACAACCTTCAATCCGACCCAGGACGCATAACCGGAGGGCCTGTTGACGATCTAGCATTGTTTTTTGCCGAGATTGATGGCATCAAGTTAGAAATTGATAAATACAAGGCCATGACCGACACAGTCAGCCGGTTACAAGACAACCTGGTCAATCAACTTGACGACAACGAACCCGAAGCCAAAGAGATGCAGCACGAAATTGATGATATCCTAACTCGAGCAAACACTAGATCTAAGGCTCTCAAGAACCAGATTCACAGTCTCGAAGCAGTGTCATGGCGTGACTCAACCAGGGCTTCCCAGGTCGAAATGTGTAAATCGTTATTGATGCAAGCAATGCAACGTTTCCACACCGAAGAGGCGGCATATAAATCAAAAGTTTATCACAAACTCGAGCGTCAATACAAGATTGTGAATCCGGAAATGACCCAGTTTGAGATCCATCAAGCTATCAGCGACAACTCTGATATGCAGGTATTTACGCAAGCACTCTCATCTTCTTCCACCGAGCGGAGCACTGCGGCAAGGAAAGCTTTAGCTGAAGCACAGAAGCGTCAAAAAGACATTCAAACGATTTCAAAGACCATGCTTGAGATCTCGCAATTGATGGAAGAGCTTGAGACTCAAGTCGAGCGCCAGACTTACGACGTGCACGATATCGAACAGGGACACAACACTATAATGCAAGACACTGTAAACGGAAACACGTATTTGGAAACAGCGGTTGATCATGCAAAAAGCGCCCGTAAATGGAAACTGAGAGGTTTAGCAAGTAAGTCAACCCACAAGCCAATATATTTTCGTTCAAACGGTTGCTTATCATTTTTTTTTTTTCTTAGTTGGATTGGTTATAGTTGCTATAGTGATTGCGCTTATTGTTCTCAAAGCAGAGCATATTATTTAAATTAATGATGTAATGTTATTGATGATTCATGATGTTTGATATTTGCTTGTCTTCATGCACACCGTCGGTTGACCCATACTTCAACCATTACTATAACAAACCTGATCTATAGAAAACCACCTACATTATAAATCCACATTGCCTTGAATAACTTTGTCTTTCTTTAAAAAAAGGGCATATATATATATATATATGTATATATTTTCGTCCCCAGTCCACAACCGGGAAGCGCCTCTTTACCCGGCCCTGAGTGATGGATTTTTGCACAGCCGAACAAAGAAGTCAAACCTGAAAAAGGCCTGGGACCGTAAACCTGGAAAAAAAAAGGGCCAACTGACTGGCTCACAAATTCACCCCCCCCCCCCCCCTTGCTGGCTTTTCAGCGAGTTTTAACTTGTCTGGCAGCACAACAATAATGTCAAATCAGTATGGGTAAGTTTGTCGTTATATTTCACTGCTTATTGCTCGAGGTTTTCTTTTTTTTTTTTTTTTTTTGATTCCGGTGTTTGTGAGCCTTTGGGTGCTGCGTCTGCCATGTGCGAATTAGGCCGATTTGAGGGATCGAGAAGGCGTTCTCGACACCGGATTTATATTCAACTTTTAAATTGGGAGGGGGGGTGTTTTTTTTTTTTTTTTGAAATACTAAAATGTTTAGTGGAAACCCGTATGGAGGCCAGCAGGACGCGTATGAAATGCACCCCATCAATGGCGGTGGTGGATACCAACAGCCTCCAGCTCCTGGCCAAGATGACATGGGATATTTCTTTTCTGAGATTGATGAGATCAAGAATGGTATCGACACGTTTGACAACAACGTTGCTAGAATAGAGTCACTTCACAACCGGTCGCTCAACGCAGTCGATGATGAATCTAGCCAGTGGGATCAAAAGCAGATTGATAGTCTGGTTGCTGATACCAGTCGACTTAGCAACACCCTCAAAAACAAGATCAAATCAATGGAAGCTACCAGTCGGACTGACAGCACCAAACGAGTGCAGGTTGATGCAGTCAAGCGGACGTTTATGGATTCGATCCAACGCTACCAAACTGTTGAGGCTAGCTATGAGATGAAATACAAGCAACGTGCTGAGCGGCAATATCGGATAGTTCGTCCGGACGCTACCGACGATGAAGTTCGGGCTGCTATCGAGGACAGTGCCGGTACTCAAGTATTTTCTCAGGCGGTATGTTCCTAAAAACTCACCCTCCCCCCACAATCGTGAATTTATTCGATATCTAACCCGTATGTAGTTGCTCAACTCTAACCGACGAGGTGAAGCTCGGTCGGCACTAACCGAAGTTCAGAACCGTCATAAAGACATCCAGAAAATGGAACGGACTCTTGGAGAACTTGTTCAGTTGTTTAAGGATATGGAAGAGCTGGTTGAAGTTCAAGGACAAGACGTAGTCGCAGTCGACAAATCGACTAAACGGGTCGAACAAGAAGTTAACAAAGGTGTAGAAGAAACCAAGGTCGCAGTTAAGCATGCTCGTGCTGCTCGAAGAAAAAGATGGATCTGTTTCGGCATTGTTGGTAAGTTAATTATTCAAGTTTGAGTTTCATAATTTTTAATTTATTCTAGTACTGGTTATCATTATTCTCGCAGTTGTTTTGGGTGTTGTGTTTGGAAGAAAATAGTCTTATTTTTATTTGTTTTAACAATACTCTTGTCTTTTTTTTTTTTGGAGAATAAAAAATTTGGGAGTGTTATTAGTTTTTTGTGTATATTGTGTATGATCGTGTTTTTTATTTTTATTTTTTTTTTTTGAATTTTGTGTGCGTTTCTTTTGTGCGGTCTTTACATATATTTTATTGTGATTAATGTAGTGTTAATGCAGTAAGTTTTATTTTTTTTTTAGACCGACTACGTTCCAAATTATCAACCAGAAAATATATATATATATATATTTTTTTTTTTATACCATACAACATCCATCCACTTACTCATCGTGTTCGTTTGGCAATGTCACCTAATACATAAGCCCGAGTGCATCCGTCTAGAACATGAACAAAAAGAAAATAGCAAAGAAAGAAAAAAAAAAAAAAAAAAAACCCCAGCAATCCTCAAATTTTCTTCTTTTTTTTTTTTTTAGATAACAACGTTTTTGGCAAGACTAGCTTTATATTGCAAAATAGTACCGTCCCATCTGGTAGCAGTCTTGTTGTTACACACATAGATATCCTTTGCGATCTTGTCAAGCAATCTGAAATCATGAGAAACAACAACCACACCACCTTCAAAAGCGTTAATTGCATCAGCAAGTGAATCGATAGTAGGAATATCAAGACCGTTAGTAGGCTCGTCCAACAAGATAACGTTAGGTTGATCGATTGCAAGTAGTGCGAATACAACACGAGATCGTTGACCTTCAGACAATGTAGCCATCGTAGCGGTCTGACCTTCACCAGTCAAACCATACCGACCAAGCTGCTGGCGCCAGTATTGGTAATCTTGTGAGATAGTTGGGTACTTGTCACGTACGAATTCGAGCGAAGACTTGGTCAGGTCAAGTTGATCGGCAGAATGTTGAGAATACACACCAAGCTTAAGATGCGAATGACGTGACACCCGTCCTCCGACTGGTTGCAACTCTCCAGTCATGATCTTAAGTAAAGTAGACTTACCCACACCATTTGGACCGACCAACGCAATACGAGAGTCCATATCAACACCAAAGTCAAGATGTTCGTAAAGGTTATCTTCAGGATTTCCAGAGTATGAGAATGTAATATCATCAAACGACAACACTGGGGGTGGCAACCGTTCAACCTCTGCAAATCTGAATGAAAATACTTTATCAGGCACAACTTTTTCAATAAAACCATCTGCCTCCATCTTGTCCAAAATCTTTTGCCGCGACTTTGCTTGACGGACCAAGTTAGCATATGTACCAGCCGAAGCAATAAACTTCTTAATATGAGCAATTTCTTCTTGTTGCTTGTTGTATGCCTTCATTTGATTGGTCTCGAGCTCGGCACGGGTCTTAACATATGAATCATAGTTACCACCGTACAATGTCAACTTCTTCAAACGCATGTCAAGCATGTTTGTGCATACACCGTTTAAGAAATCTTGAGAGTGAGAAACCAAAACAAGAGTTCGATCCCAGCGTTTAAGATATTCTTCAAGCCACACACAAGCTTCCAAATCCAAATGGGCAGTAGGATCGTCAAGCAACATCAACGAAGGCTTAACAAACAGAGCCTTGGCAAGTGCTACACGCATTCTCCAACCACCAGACATGTCCTTAGTATGCTTCTTAATCGTCTTGTTGTTGAAACCAAGACCACGCAAGATAAGCGACGCACGAGTCTCAAAAGTGTTGGGATCCATACCTTCGATACGTTCGTATAATTCTTCAAGTACAGGAGACTCGGGACCATCACGCTCAAGAATTTCCTCAGCCAAGTCCTCGAGACGCTTAAGTTCGTGCTCAGCCTCACGAACAACGTATTCAAGTGCACTGAATGAAGTAGCCTCTGCAGGCTCGTTCAAAAGATAGATATCGATCTGTTCAGGAACTGGATATTCACGAGCAGCCAAAGCACGGAGAAATGTAGACTTCCCGCAACCGTTCTCACCAAGCAAACCATAGCGACGACCGTAGTTGAGTTCGAGGGTTGAATCCTGAATCAAGACCTTACCGTGGAATACAAGACTCGCTGATGTGATCTAAAACCTTGTTAAAACCATACAAAAAAAAAAAAAAAATGCAGAAAAACTTTCAAGTTCTCTCAAAACTCACCTTGATATCGCGTGAGGTCTCCAAACTGGCAAGTACACCAGTCGTGACACGATCAGAGATTCCATGCTCATCTTGCTGTAATTTCAATTTACTGAGCTTCTCTGCATTTTCATCAGCAATGTCGCCATTGACTGACGCGGCCTTTGACGACACCTTAGAAGAGGCTTTAGACGATGTCTTCTCTGCCCGTGCAGCTTGTCTTTTTGCCTTTGATGCTGAAACCATTTTGTGATGATAATACAACTAACCAGATACAAACGCTAAAAAAAAAAAAAAAATTAAAGAAAAATTTACCAAGAAACGTGATATGTACCAAACTCTTCAAATCAAACAATAACCGAAAATGCAACAACCGGTCCTTAGTTTTTTTTCCTTCTTTTGATGAGTTGGTGAAAGTTGTTGATCAAACTCAGTAAATGTGTGATCTCTCGGAATAACAAATGCCTGCACAACCCAGAGATAGTTATATAATCAGTCAATACAAAGAAAAAAAAAAGAATGCCACAAAGTATTTTACGAAATATACGACAAAATATTTTCAAAAAATCGACGTGAGAATTCTTGAACCGAATAAATTAAATTTTTCCTTTTTTTAAAAGTTTTGAAAAAAAAAACACCCAATCGTGGTTAGGGGTTTCCCTGCGGCTGGGCTTTTTCAGCGGTTGTGGCGATTTTTTTTTTTTTTTTTTTTTTTTTGGATCAGGTTAAGCATGAATATGCAATAAGGCTTTATTAAAAAATAATTAGTCGCTTTAAAATCCAGTAACTCCATTAAGCCAAATAACTCCAATGAAAAGCGAACGTTATGACCTGGTCGAGCTATTTCTCAATTAATATGTCCATTAACTGTGCAAAATAGTACTCAGCAACCTTCAACACACTACAATGCTCCTTCATTGGAACTCCATCAGGGCCAATAAGCGCCTTGGTCAAGTCCATTCCACGAGGTAGGCCGCAGGTGTTCCTGAACTCTGCCTCTGCGTCGCGCGCAGCTCGTTCGATAGCAATAGACTCGTCCTCGACTTTATACAAATCGCATTTGTCACATTCTGTGCATTCACTGCCCGGGATCTCGCGAAAATGCTCACAAAAATGCGAATAGCCTTCGTCGTGGATGTCTCGTCTGCAAACATAACACATTGTGAACCCGCAAACGCACACAAGCTTGTTGCAGCCCTCTGCCTTGATAAACGAAACATGGCAAACAGGGCATGTCCGTTTGATCGCGTCACCCATCGCCTTCTCAAGATATATCCGCAAACGATCTTCTTCCTTCTCATAACATTTATGGAATGGTAGAAACTCTTTACCGCACTCTATGCAACTTATACGCAAGCAACTGGGATTCTTGCAATGAAATGCAGTTCCATGGCGGCGCCGAAATACCATTCGTAAGACTGTACTAATCTCTTCACCAATAGACCTATCGATTCGGCCAAACGTAATGTCATATACCTTGGTTGGCAGCAATAATGAGTCTAGCATAGACGTGCAAATGAAGTATACAGTCAGTAGCAAAATGCCAATAAGAATAACAAACACGCCTAGTCCAGTTGTCCACAAGACTTGTATAGCTGTGAATAACGTAAATCTACCAAACTTGACTGATCCAAGTGAATCACAAATTGCGGCAGATGCCTCCTCGCCATAGTTACAAAATGGACAAACGACCAAGCCTCGAAGATGTTTGGTCTTTTCAATGTATTCAATCACTTGAACGTTTTCAAATTCAGCATATAACTGCGGCCGTAACTTTGCTCTCAACACTGCCGCTGATATCGTAGCATTGCAACTAGGCGACGCAACCGCCGATATACAGTTGACCGTGTCTTTCCCTCGTAACGCACCTTGTCCATATATACCTTCTTCCACAGCTCTATTGAGACATCCTCGACAAAAAAAATGAGCATCTGAGCAACACGCAAGTTCTTCCCAAGCATAGTCACCAAAACAGCACTCACATTCAATCGACTGACCCTCAGCAGCATACTGCTTGTCGTTTTCGTTTCGCGCAAACGCCCCATCGCGTTGAACCAGCTCCCGAATTCGAGGCTCGTCCATCTTTTGTAATTCTGCATCTAATTCAGACGACCCGGTCTTGTCTATAAGTGACACAATGTCAAGCGGCAGTGACTCCTTCTGTCGGCGAAGAAACAGCTTCATGAGCGATGTCCACCGACTATGACGCTGCAAAGCAGTTTCTTGTAGCCTTTCAAGCGTCTGCGCAAACGCGTAGTTGTTCTCTTGCAAAATACTATCTATCTTTGCCTGACTAGTGCCTAGTTTCCTGAAATGCGCACTCAATACTCTAGATACTGCGATTCGATACTCGTCGGACCTGAATTGCTCCCATGGCTCCACGACACCGATCCGAGCCCGTCGACGGTTCGCTAGCAGCGTGGGCGATGAAATCAGCATCTCAACAATCGCACAGATCCGTGACCGACCAGTGTTATCTGCAATTACCTGCCGCAGTAGCGCAACCTCGGTGTCTGGGAAGATCTCTGATACGTGGTCGAGCAAGTTGTTCAATCTTGCCAGTTCAGCTTGCTGTTCGCTCTTGGTTGACTGCGGAGTGACAATACTCGGCAGGCCGCCAAGCGCAAAATGCGGCGACATATTCGCGACCTCTGTTGATGTTTCTCTGTAATAATCTCTAGATACCGTTCTTGTTGATCTTGTGTTTTGCGCTAATTCTGGTAGGTTGAACGCTGGTCCAGCTTTTAAAGCTTGGGCTAGCGGTGGTTGGGAGTAGTCACGTGACTTTTCCTCCCCAAAAAAAAAAAATAATCCCGTGGCTGCGATCATTTCCAGAAGGAAAAAAACTAAAGAATATAGGGAAAAAAAAAGAAGAAACACTTCCAAAAATATGGAACAAAGCAAATCGTATATTTACAAGTGTTTTATTTTTTTTTTTTTTGTTGTACGAATGCACGTTCATGTCCGAACAATGTCGTTCGCGATATCGATATGACCCTCGTCAACTGCATATTCAGCAGCATTTCTCCCCAAATTATCGGTAACATCTCTCTCGGCTCCATTTTCAAGCAAAAATCTAACAATTCCCTGTTGACCTGATACGGCTGCAAAAAACAATGGGGTCCAGCCCTTGACGAGATCACGAGCGAGCACGATGCTCGGTTCTGAAGTCACCAGGTCTAGCACCGCTTCCTCGTCACCTTCAAAACAAGCTGCAAACAGCGCCTCTTGCATGCGCAAACCTGGATTTTGAGCATAATACCGTTCTTCTCGTAACGGAGTCCCGATATCGTAGTCGTGCTCGACGTCGCCGTCGGATTTGACAATCGCCAATAACGGCGCCTGCTGGTCGAGAACGACTGCAGTATGGCAGCCAGGACAGTAGTTGGCCGGGTCTGTATGCGACAAAAAACATTGCCAATGGAATTCGTGAAACTGTGGGCACTTGTTCAACTGGACCGAGTCCAGGACCTGTTGATTCTGATTTTGAGCAGACGACGACCCGCCGGCAGGCTGGACAGCGGCAAACGATGCCTCAGACGAGGAGTCATTAGCGGCCTCAACCCATAGTGACTGTCCACAGAGCACACATGTGTCGGGCATATCTGCAGCTCTTGGTTTAATTGCGAAATAATATTGTTGTAAGAAAGAGATACAGACATACATCCATTTTATGCGGGTCTCTTTTTAAGCCTGGATTGGGACTTTTTCAGAAAACTTCAGGGCGCGAACCCTTTAATTCTCGACAAGAAAGAGCAGCACCACCACTTGCAAAGAGAAAAACACACGGACGATTTGAGCTGGATTAAGTGTGAATCGTGGTTTTGGCAATTGCATGATGACGAGAACTGTCTCATTACGATTAGTCTACAATGCAGTCGATTGAGAGTTTTGTGTCGCTGTTCCTGGGCAGCACCCGGCGCAACTCGCAGCCCACGCAACGCAGCACCAACCAGGACTCGGATGAAGCAAACCCGACTGGCGACAAGCGCTCTGCAGCGTGGGATCACGACCGAGCAAGCAAGAAGAGGCAGAAGGTGGATCAACCAGGCGAGAACCACCGGCGACGGAGCTCGAGATCGCATGTCGGTGCAGTGGTTGGGAGCGGGAGTACTAGTAGCAACTACGTCGAGAATGTGCTGTGGTTTGGCACTCTGGAAAGAGAAGGTAGGATATGTCTTTATGAACAATCTAAGGCGCGGGGGGGGGGGGGGTCAGAATCGAGAGCTAATTATGTAGGAGTGATGGACTATACTGCGCCAATTACGATTCTCAACGACGATATCGAACCAACGACAGCGACCGCACCGCCGCCGCGACCCAACGAAGGATCGGTTGATTTTCGACCGATATCGGCGGTCACACGCGAGCTATTTGATGAAAGTCCTTTGACAACACGTATTCGAGCCGACCAGCTGGCTGACAGCGACTTTGTGTTGCTTCACAAGCGCAAGGAGCGCGAAGAAAAGCGGTTGCAAAACTTGGAGAAAGATAGGGTGATGTACGACAAGCTCCGAGTCGAGCGACAGTTTGATCGGTTATTAGGACACGACTGGATCAAGGCAGTGACTTCAATGACTTCTGTGACTGATCCACGGTCTGAAGAAGAGCTTGAATGGAAACGGCATCGTTTGATTGACGAGGTCAAGGTTGTACTTGATCGATTTGAAGTGTATAAACAGAAAGAGCGAGGCGAGTATGTTGATAATTCGATCGAAGCCCAAGCGTCAAGACTTTTACAGTTGCAACGCAGACTGAGAGGCGAATTTGATGAAGAAGATGAATATGAACACAAAAGTGATGAACAGCCAGATGAAAAATCGACCAAACGGTCGGATTTTGGACAACAAAGACGAGGCCGGCATCGTCAAAATACTCGATCGACGACTGAACATCAATATCATAACGAATATAAACCATCGGATGGTATGTTTGGGTTTGGCAAAGGCCATGCGTCTAAAAATAAACCCAACAGACGAGTACTGTATGCATTTGGATATCCATTGGCTAAGATAACTCGCCGGCAATTTCGTTTACCAGATTCATGGATAGAAAACCACACAGATAGCCGATCATGACAACAAAATACAAGTAGTGCAAGACCAAACGGATCTATAGCAAATACAAGATAAATCTGAGGGTTTTAAATATTATATAGCAAATGGCGAGATGCCGGGAGGGGAGTTACGGCTTGGTCTGTCATATCACTTTGATCGGGTTAAAAAAAAAAAAAAAGTATTTTATTACTCACATGCATTTTCTTTTTATTATAAGTAGTAAGATTTGTAAATATACACAAATGTGAAAACAACTTTATGGCAACTTTTTCTAAACAAACAAAAAAAAAAAAAAAACCCAGCTCGGTTTGTTCCGTGACCCAAGTGAACTCCACCAACCCATCAGTACAATAACATAACAAACCAAAAAGTAATATATATATATATATATATATATATATATATAAAACAAAAGTTGTAGTAAAATTAGCGCTGCGCTCTCGACGTGAGGCACTGCAGACACTCGAGACTAGATCCGGTATCTGGAAGGCGAGTCGAGCACCGCCAGCAGATAATGCGTGAGCAAGCGGAACAGGTGTAGGTCTGTGGCTCAGCCGAGTACTCGTCGTAGTTAATCTCGTTGTCACAGTCCTCGCAAGACAGATTATCTAGAGGGATGGTCTCGTTGCGGATCGAATGAGCGCCCCGAAACAACTTTCGCAGCGTCGACGAGTGAATGTGCGACTCCAGCGGCGCCATGGATCTCTTTTTGGCTGCTTGCTGAGCGTCCAACATCTGCTGTTGCTGCTGTAGTTGTTGTTGCTGCGAAGAGGCGAACGACATGTCTTGGTCGTCTTCGTGGTCGAGCGAACGCTTGCGACTGGAGCGCTCCTCCGGCTGCGGATGATGGTAATGAGCGTGGACCTGATTCAGCGTCATCATGCCTTGGTTAACGTTTGTTTGTTCGAACGAGCGAGTTGTACTACTGTTGTTGCTGCAGGACACCACACGGTCGTCACTGGTGGGTGCGAAGTAGTGCGACGACGGGTGAAAGCCAGCCACGGCCTGTGGATCGACTGAGTGCAAATATTGCATTAAAGCGTGCGCAAAAAAAGAGAGCCAAAGCAGTGCTGCAGTAGTAGCAGCAGCAGTAAGTGATTGTGGAGCCGACGCCTGAATATGTACGTACAGATAAAGAAAAAAAAAAAAAATAAGCCTTATGTACGTATCCGCAGCGATGAGCAAAAGGGAAGGGGGGCGGGGGGGAGGGTATGTGTATAACTATGTATATGTATTACAATGTTAGTTAGTTATAGCAGCAGCAGAGACGAGACAAGACGAGAAATATCGGATCGTTGCATAAAAAAAATATGCTCTGTTTGGATATCAACCCAGCGAAGGAGGAATTCTCGTCACGCGTTTATATAATAGAATATAAGTGAGTGCTCAAAAATGGCCCACGTCCGCAGTTGGCATCCACCGAAAAAAAAGAGCCCCAGCCCAGCCCCCGCAGCTGGTGTGTGGGTTGTGGTCATTTATATTGTCTGGGGGGGGGTGGGTCAGGGAAGAACAAATCTTCTTCTTTCGACACGTGGTGTTTATTTTGATAATATTAATATAACTATTGCTCAAATCGAACTTGAATCTGGACTTTTAAGGCATCTATTGAGTTTGATGAGTTGTCAACTGAATAATATTTTTGCCCAATCCAAGCGCATTCAAAAAGATGAAGGCAATATAGACAGAAATTCAAGTTATATGGCTGAAGGCCATCATTGGGTTTAACTTCTCTGATGCCAAAAATAATAAGCATCAGTGCTCTTTTGACGGTTGTTTACAAATGCTGTCCACGACATTGCAAATGCCAAGAATAGCGAACGTCGTGCGCGGACGACGTACGACCTGGTTGCCCAGTTTCCTGGCTACAACTAATTGTGGTAGCTATCTCTTTGCTAAGCTATGACCGTATAGAGCGACGACTCAATATAACTCTTAGGCACACTCCACATGCCTTACATCCCTCAAAGAGCCTTAGTGAAGCAGCGAAACAATATCCTCGCGGAACATGCTAACGTTGCAATTTCATCATTTACAAGGCTATGAAAGATGAAAATATCGAAGCATCTGCTACAGCACGTCAGATCTCGTACCGCTGGAAAAGAAAAAAAAAAAAAAAAAAAAAAAACAAACTTATCCAAGCAAAATGGCACCGTTCTTGACAACGCTGTTGAATCTACGACGATTGCTCGTTAAGACTTTTCGGACACGGTTGAATCCCAGGAGATCACAATTGGAAGCAAACATGCGTTTATGATTCTAATACGCGAGGCCATTTTACACCGTCAGGGCGATGAAACGGTCGAGATGGCAATGGATTCGACCTATAACACCAATGGCAGTGGGTACGAAATGTTTACTGTTGTTTCTGAATTAAATGGTACTGGTGTCATGGTTGGATGGACCAGGTAAGGAGCCTGCGTGTAGTGGGGACAAGACACGAGTAATTACTGAATTCCTGTCATGGATCCGGGAACACAATTTTCACCCGCGTTTTCTTTTTTTTTTTTTTTTTTACATGACGAAAATTAATGCCGTGGCAACAGTCTATCCAGGTGTAAAGCATCAGCTGTGCGAATGGCACGCTGATTTGGCGCCAAAGGAACGCCCTGATATTGCAATGCGATCGGTAGCAGCAATTGACGGTCTGGATGCTTTGACTACTGGATCTTAACGGACTCTTGGTGATAGGCCGTCTTCGCAGCAAATGCAAGAATTTCGGCACGATGCATGCTCGACGGCACCCATTTATTTCGGACGAAAGCGGCAGATTTTTAAGTCCAGATCAGATCTACTCTCTCTGCTGCCAGGAAGCCTACGAATGGTGTCATGTTTGTGGGTTCTATATGCTTTGGACGTATTTGTGGGTATCGACGACCAATGTGGCGTCTCTGGGTGGGTTCTACCAACAAAGACGAGTATTAAACTTGGAAAGATCGGTTGACGTTGCGGAGAATGACCTTCAGCAGTATCAGACAACACCGAATGCTGGTATCTGCGCATGTGCCTGTTTTTTTTTTTTTGTCAGTCGGTTCGCGAACTGTAAACATTTCGTGAAGTGCTATAAGCATATCGAACGAGCGGATGAAAGATCCTTTTTTTTTTTTTTTTGTCGATTGCAGAGGTACACATCCACTGTTTACGGTCAAGGAGCAGTATCTGAGCCATGTTTTGCAGGTGACTTTTAAAATTAGTACGTTCCAGGTGCATGTGGAAGAAGGTAGAACTCGTCTAACACGGTTCAGCTACGAAGCTTGGAGATGAAAAAGATTCTGCCGCTAAACTGCTTTGGACGCTAAGCTTATACTTGCCAAGGAAATGATCAAACTCGCGAACCTCGGTAAGATTGGCAATATGTGGGATTGTACGGATGGTCGGAAAATAGCCCCATGCTGAAGCAATCAAATGGTTGGACGGATCTCGAAGCATACCACAAACTTACGGTCCCGACGATAGTGTAGCTGCTGGGTTATACATAAGGTTAAATGAATAATTGTTGGTGAAATGTGGTTATGTGCTTTTTTTTTTTTTTTTTTTTTTTTTTTTTCTTGCTGCAACAGTTTAAAATTTTTATACAAGTTACTGAGTATGTAAATACACCAATGTTTAGATAAGCGTATTCTCTCCCATTATAGAAAGCAAGTAGAATGCATGAAGTCGACGCTTCTTTAAACCTCGAAATATCAATCATGGATCTGTATGACTGACTGTACGACTCCGCATCGCATTTGTTCAACTTGTTAACCATCCACTTTTCTGGGTATTTGCTTGCGTATACACAGGGAACGGAGGGAGGGAGGGAGGCCGTTGGGTTCGTTCATTATAGCAGGAAGGAGGAAAAAAAAATTGGAGCGGAGAATTGAGAGGTTTCGAATAATACTGGTGATGTTTGTTATAAACTAAAGTATTTGTCGTATAATAACATGCGATGTGGTAATAGGGTTTGGTGACAACGAAAGTCACAGAGGGGTCTTGTACCAAAATAAACACCTGAGTCACAGGCGAATATTGGAGGGTGGGGGCAAGGGCGCGCGCGTGTTTAGGGCGCTTCGGTCAATGCGCAGAAGTGAGAGCCGAGAGCATAAAGAAAAAAGGAAGGCCCGGCAATACCAACCAGATTGAAAGCTCACGGCTGAGAAGGTCGCCCAAACAACAACAACAACGACGACATCATCTTCTTCTGCACGTTGCTCATACAGGCTCACCTTTTTTTTTCGTCTAGCTGTGCTACGCTTTGGCGGCCACTTTGTTTGATCCGGCAACAGCGCCTGTTGTCAGTCGACCAAGACGGCATGCAGGATCCTGCTGGCGGCGGCGGCGGTAGCAGTGCTACTGTGGTGAATATTGCGACCATGGCGCCCACTAGCGATCCAGATGACCAGGTTTCGTGCGATCAACCGACTCCTCCAGACCTTCACAAACACCCGGACGACGACGCTGCTTTGGACGACCGTAACCATCTGGCGGCGGTCGCGAAAGAGCTAGCGGTCTCAAGCATTAGCAGCGATGATGACACCGACGACGACAACACAGATGAAGCAGCTACAGACTCTCCGTCAACGCCTCCGCTGCCTGCTGACACAGCTGCAGAGCATGCAGCGAGGTCGCTGGTGGCAGTGCCACCAAGTTCCGACGCTGATCTCTATCAGGGCAAAAAGAACATTTCATGGTTCTCGATTCTAGAAGACATGGGGCAAGGTGCCTACGGTCAGGTCAAGCTGGCCCAGTATAAGCCTCCAAAGGTTGGTGTGCGTAGCTTATTGATTTGAATTTTCTTGTCTTTTTTTTTTTTTTTTTTGCTGGGCTAACATATTTTCTTTTCTTTCTTTTTATTAGAAGGTCGTACTGAAATATGTCACCAAAAAACGGATATTGGTTGATACCTGGATCAGGGATCGCAAGTTAGGAACTATTCCTCTCGAGATTCACGTGCTGCAATATCTTCGCAATTATCCTCACAAGAATGTGGTGGAGATGATCGATTTCTTTGAAGATGACATCAACTACTACATCGAAATGACCCCGCATGGCATTCCCGGAATGGATCTGTTTGATTACATCGAGTTACGAACTCAAATGGAAGAAGCTGAATCAAAATCGATTTTTTTCCAGGTCGCATCTGCTATCAGCCATTTGCATTCAGTCGGCGTCGTCCATCGAGACATTAAAGACGAAAACATTATACTCGATGGCGACGGCAACATCAAGCTGATTGATTTTGGCTCGGCTGCATATACAAAGTTTGCTCCTTTCTCAGTCTTCGTCGGTACAATAGATTACGCGGCACCAGAAATTTTAAAGGGCCAGGAATATTATGGCAAAGAACAAGACGTATGGGCGGCCGGTATCCTTCTTTACACAATTATTTACAAAGAGAATCCGTTTTACGATTCTAACGAAATAATAAACGCAGAATTGCGTGTACCATACAAATTGTCAGATGCTTCCCTAAATCTCATCACCCGGATGCTTGTTCGAGACGTTGGTTCCAGACCAACTATAAAGCAAGTTTTGGATGATCCATGGATCAAAGATTATGATCATACCCAAATTGTTGCTTCTCCCCAAGCTGTTCAAAACTACTCTTCGAAATCATCATAAAATTTTTCAATCTCTACTGTTAAAAACTCATGCATCTTTTGCACCAAATTTTATTTTTATTTTTTTTAATTTTTTTTTTTTTTTTTTTTCCCTTTCCAGCGGTTTGGTTGATTTTCTTTTTTTGGGTGTTTTGTAATTAATTGGCATTTTTGTATGGCGTTTGTGCTATTTAGATTTAACGAATTGATACAGATGAAATAATTAGACATGTATTTTACTTGATCCCGCCCCCCCCCAACTAAGCATAAAATGACACCGCCTTAGATTTACGAGACTGCACCTCAGTAATAGCCTCAACAAAGTCTTCGTGTCGAATCTTGTTCTGCGAATTACGCAATGCAATCATACCAGCCTCAACCGCTACAGCCTTTAACTGAGCTCCATTAAACTCATCCGTAGACCTCGCCAATTCCTGCCAGTTTACAGCATCATCAACCGTCATCTTTCTAGCGTGAATCTGTAAAATACCGGCACGTGCTTCCTCGTTCGGTAATGGGAACTCGATCTTTCGGTCAAGTCTACCAGATCGAAGCAATGCTGGATCAAGAACGTCCACACGATTGGTGGCAGCCAAAACCTTGACTCGATCGTCTGACGAGAAACCGTCGAGCTGGTTAAGAAGTTCAAGCATGGTTCGTTGCACTTCACGATCACCCGACTTATCAGAGTCAAATCGCTTGGTACCGACCGCGTCAAGCTCATCAATAAAAATAATCGCTGGCGCTTTTTCCTTGGCCAGTGAGAACGCATCACGCACAAGTTTGGCACCGTCACCTATAAACATCTGCACCAGTTGTGGTCCAGCAAGCTTGAGGAAAGTAGCATTTGTTTGAGCAGCACAAGCACGCGCTAGTAATGTCTTTCCAGTACCAGGAGGCCCATACATTAAAGCACCTACTTATTAACCATCAAACCATAAAACCAAATAGATATGAAAAAAAAAAAAAGCTTACCCTTTGGAGGCTTGATTCCCAACGACTTGAATTTATCAGCCTGCTTCATTGGTAAAACAACAGCTTCAACCAGTTCCTCAATCTGCTTATCTAAACCACCGATGTCCGCGTACGTCTCGGTTGGCTTCTCGTCGACCTCCATGGCCTTGACTCTGCTGTCATACTCAGCAGGCAGCATATCAAGCACAAGATATGAATCCTTGTTAACACCAATAAGATCACCAGGTTTAAGTGCAGCCTGGTCAACTAATCCAATCAATGGCAAGAATATGGTCTGTCGAGTCGATGTCTTGATCACCGCAGACTTGCCGACTCTAGTCGCGTCCAAGTCCACATTCGCGCCTTCATCAGCATCCTCATCCTGCGGATCCATGTCTAAAATTTCAACCACGTTTCCTACAAGATATGGCAGTTGCTTGTTATTCTCAATCTTGTCTTGATTCTCTTTGATTCGCTCTGTCATTGTATTCTTCTCGTGCGTTAGTCGCTGGAACTCGGATCGCAGAACTTTGATGTCATTCTCGATCAGTCGACGACGATTAATAATATCTGTAGTTGATGCATTCAGTATTTCCTCATCGATCCCTTCGTCTTCGTCTTCAACTTTTGGTGCACCTGAAGCGGCGGCGGCGGCATCGGTCATCTCTGTGTCGTTGTTGCGCTCTAGTGCCTCCAGATCCTCTAATGTAGACATTGTGACTATAATTTATAGTATCCAAGCAAGTCGGGGTCGATAGCTGGCGTGGAATCCGTGATCCTTCCTGATCGACCAGTTTTTGATGACGGCCCATGATTTGTTGAATGATCGCGTAGTTCGTGGAAGGATTGAACCTCCGCAGGTTTTTGACCCTAGGGTTCACGTGGTATATGGCTCCTCGAGATCACAACGTCCAAAGGCTCGCAATTGACCTTTTTACGAAGTAGTTCAGGAATAATTCGCCAGGCATTGAGTTGCATCAACCGTTCTGTCGTGATCTAGACAACATGGACACCACTCCGATTCTCACGTTCAAGGCTGGCCGGGTCGAGTTCAATCCGCCAGCAAAGCAGCTCAAACCGCTGCCATACAAGGGCAAGATCACACTGGGACGACCGATCGACGAGGACTCGCCGCTGCTGTCGTTCACCTGGGAGCCACGAGGGTCGTCCAAGAACGATCCGGCTGCAGAGAAGGACGAGCTCACGATCTTCCCTGGCGAGGCAGAATGGCTGCAAGTACCGCAGTGCACGACCGGGCGGGTGTACGTGCTCAAGTTCAATTCGTCGAGCCAGCGATTGTTCTTCTGGCTACAGGATCCATTAGACCACGGCATTTCAAATTTGAGCGAGGCGTCTGCAAACGACCTCGAGATCTCACGCAAGGTCAACACCTATCTTGAGGACGTGTTTGCCGACGACGAACACGGCGAAATTGATCAGACCGGCGATCGCACCACAGGCGACGTCGAGATGGTCGATAGCAGTCAACAGTAAGTTATTGTTGTACTTGTACATATGATAGGCAACAAGTTGTGTGTGTTTTTCTTTTTTTTTTTTTTGTTTTTACGTTATTGTTGTTGCTTGTTTTACGGTATTATATTCTGGGTTTGCTATTATATTTATACAATCACATCTTGTTATTTTGTTTTGTTTTGTGATTTTAACATCGTAGACCGCCTGACCTATCGTCGCTTCTTGGATCGATCACCGTTCCTTCTGCAGGCACACCTGCAATCTCGCAAGACACAGATTCGATGCCAATTCTCAAAATCACAGACGCAATCAAGGTGAGTGACATGACAACCTACGTGTCTAGTTTGGATGAGTCCTCGCCTGAATTCACGTCGTTACTCGATTTACTTCCATCCGAGCTGCCACATACAAAGACTGAACTGATCAGAGTATTGCAGTCGCCGCAGTTTGCACAGGGTCTAGAGTCGCTCGGGACGACGTTACGTCAGTCGCACGGTACTGCTGTTGGTAGGTTAGTCGCAGATGAGCTTGGAATACCATATCAAGGTGATGGTATCGAAGGGTTTTTACGTGCAATTCTCGCTGCACTTGGTCGGCAGTAAATGATAAAATACAAATATTCCATAAGTTATCCCTATTATACATCAAACCAGTCCCCTGCCTGAAACAGTGTTCGAACCCATCAAACAAATTAAGATGGCTTAAACAAATGATCAAGCGCAGCATAATTAATCTTTTTCGAAAACGCCTTCTTCTGTAACATTGCCTTGGCACTCTCAGCAGGAGTCTCAGGTAGATTCTCGGTCGTATGATCTCGCGGTTTGTTGCGTTTCCGTTTCCGTGGTGCCTTGATAATACCATTCTTCTCATCTTCCTCCAACTTCAATCGCCTTCGCTCTTGTTCTTCCAAATAATCTTGATTTAGATCCATCCATACTTGCGACTTGAGTTCAACTTCTTCTTCGTTCAGCATAACAGACGTAATTTCGTCATCGTCAACGTCGGATAAATGCTCAGGATCATCTGACAGAACTCTGGCGGCTGGTGTTACATCTTCATCTTCGATTTCATCATCTGTTAAAATCCGAGCTACTGCTATATGATAGCCTTTTTTAGATGCTTCAAATTCGTAAGTTCTTGTCACTTCTTGGAACTGCTTGTCACCAAGAGTATCCTCAATATCTTTAGACACCAACGCAGCAGAATCTGCTTCAGCATTTTCATCATCCGCAGACTCTTCGATCGCAGAGCCATCGACCGATTCTCCCGCTGCCAATTCAGAATCTACTTTCTCCACAGCTTTGATCGGACCTGCGTCTGTTGAATGTATACGCGCCTCGCGAGCACGTTGATCAAGCAATTCACGCTTGCGATGTTTAGTAAAAGATGGCGGGTCTGCTTCGGTCTCGATATTTGTGCCTCTAAAATCTTGAACAGTCAATGCACCAGAAGCAGTCAATTTGAACTCGTCAAGCCTGCGCTGGATAGTGTCTTCAGCCACTTTTGCTACGTGCATGATTTCGGTCTTGGATCGTCTGTAGTTGTTCATTCGCGCCGCAACCAGCAAACATGCGCCAGCGACACCAGCAGGTCGTCGACCTTGGTGAAGCCAGTCTTTGCCCATACGTTGAACCAACCTCACAGCATCATTCATAACCTTGTGGACGTCATCTTTGTCGAATTGGAGCTTGGCTGCAAACCGCTGGATATAAATTGACGGATCAATCAGCGGAATTTTCTTGATCTGCAATGCCTTGACAAGCTTGAGATATGTCGCGCCAATAGCAAACACCGAGACCTGAAGCATGTCAGCAAAGTCGATGAGCATATGAGTAGTCGCAGCTTGTCTACAAGCAACGTAAAGACATGCCGACACAACATATTGTGACCGACGACCCTGCACAAAATTCAAAGTTACTGCGAGCTGAAACCATCGATTAGCTGCTTCGCCAATGTATTCCGGAAGTTTGAAAGCAGCAGCCAAGTTCATAATCCTCCGCTTGCCGTTTGACAGTGTTTGTTCTCGCGACTCCCATGAGCCATTCTTGCGGAAACCACCGGCCGAAGTACGTGCAAAAGCTAACAAAGTCAGCAAACCGAACACAGCCGTATAAAAAACTATTTATTACATACCTTGATCAGCACCAACAAATGCACCGTTAACAACAGCAGCACCAGAGCTGGACTCGCCGAATGTGACTTCGGACACGATTTGGGACTCTTCGATAACATACGAGCATTGCTTGCAAATAAGCTGGTTGCTGTCGCTCACAAGGTCAGTGCCTTTGCACTGAGGACACACTGTCGTCGGTGCCATTGCAGCAAAAATCTGATATGAAGCAATATATCGGTTGGACACGAAATATATAGAAATTGAAATGTAGTTGCTATGCTGTCCGCGTCAATGGCGGTGACACGCAAAAAAAGTGGTGGTTAGGGCCAGATAGCATAAGAATATGCGAATCATTACGTGATTGATGATTGATTGATTAATTTTTATTGACGTGTTTTAATAATAATACTTATACGCATTGGGACTATCGCTCATGAAATGACCAGAAAAATTCCAAACAAAGAAAAATCGCAACTCATTAAGACACATTCCCAATATCAGTACGGGAGCCACAATCAACTTAGGCAGCCTCGATGAATTGCTTCACCCGAGTGAGCCCTGCGCTCAGTAACGTTGGGTTCGGCCCATCGCCACACTTCATACGACGCGTTTGCGGTTGCAGATTAATGGAATCTTTATCATCACCTTCTAATCTAGGCCACGTTTCGCCAAGCACCCATAGTGTCTAATACGGCATATCTTTTTTTCAATCTTCATGCTTCGACCCGTCTGTATTCGCCTATTATGACCATTCCTGCGACGTGGTCGGTTTTCTGCTCAATGGCAGGTGTGTCGTACCTCCGTTCTTTGAGAGCGTCCGCGATCTCACGGATCATCCAAAATGGGTGCCAGGTGCTCTATATGGGAGAGGCCCGTTTCAATTTTGGTTAGCGAGCTTCCAGTAGTCATCAAATTGTTCAAATACTCAGTATAGAGTCCGTTTGCCGGCTCTGGTGATGGTGGCTTCGCTGCCTCTGAAGTTGGCACCACATTCAGTGTCGAGACCCTTTCAGAATCTGAAGGAACTATTTTAGTCTTTGCGAAACTATTTTCAATGGTTTTCTGAGAGAATGTTTTTAAAAGCGACGTGGAAGAGTCGCAGAACTTGTCTTCAAATCGTCGCTTTGATCCCGCATCAGTCCTTCAAGCTTGGCACCATTACGGTTCTCAAACGCACCAAAACAACCGACATCTAGAGGCTGCAGTAAATGAGAAGAGTGTGATGACTTGCAGATAGTCTTGATGTAATGCTGCCGACATATTCCTTAAATTCGACTTAGTGGTGGCTCTCATGACCGTCGAGAACGAGCAGACGAGATCTTCTTTTGACGCGATTTTTCATGTGTCTATCAAAAATTGCTCTAACCATTGCAAAACCCAGGAATTATTTGTCCACTCGTTCTGGCTTACACCAACGCGCCACTTATACGGGATCTCAAGCCGTCATACCATTCTCGAACCATGGTTCGAGAAGGCACTTGCCCTTGAAGATCACAAAAGACGGAATAGTCCAGCCATTTGCATTCACACCCTATATGACCGTTACTTATTCACGACCTCCAGGCTCAATGGCTTTGTTTGAGATACGTCTATCCGTACCAGTGACAATATAGCCGCCTTTAATATGACCCATCTGGAGCCCAGTCTCGTCAAAGTTGAATGTATCATCATTCTGAATTCCTTATTGAGCTATGGTGTTCTGCAGTAACGTGAACCATTGTTGAATAAGCGCGGGATCCTCACACAAAGCTCTCTGATAGTCCTATCCACGCTCGAGTTAAAACTAATGTCGTCGTGTCGTTTAACGAAGATGTGAGTTCAGGATTTGCCTACATGGGGTAGACCGTGTCATGCATGCAATATGTCCGCCATAAGCTTCAAATCCGCTGATATCGGAAAAATATGGCATGCCGTGTTTAGTATACGCTCCGCAACCTTTAGCCTTCTACTTCTGTCAGAGCAGACGAGTTTGGCCAGCAATGGCGTCGCGACCACGTTCCTTTCATTCTACTCCTCGTCGTCGCTTCCGACACCTTAAGCCACCATTCAGCATCTTTGATAGAGATCTGGTGTCAATATTGTTGGTTGAATCTTTAATGACACTATATATAACGAACATATCATATCCCATCAATACATAGAAAACAGCTATCAGCCAATGTCAAAACCAAGTATTTCACGAATTAACACATATTACCATCTCACAAAAAATGAGGATACAGATTAAAGCAGAAAATAAAACAAATATCATATAAGTTTCTTTTCAGCACCATGTTCCTAGTGCCACCTAGCATCCCGGGTAGCCACCCGAATTTTTCGAAAGCAGACAAGAGCCAAAACTTTCCAGGGAGCAATGCCAAGCCAATAAAATCAAAATGTACTAAGCTGATAGAAAGTCATCTACCTTAGCTAATCCTTCCCGAGTACCCAGCAAGAAGGCTTCAGTGAGGTCAGCCCCTAGTATGTGTCGTCGTTCTTGTGTGCGTGTACAAAATAATAAAGCGTGGGTGACCGTATCAAGGACCCCACATACACATTCCGCATTCTCCGCGGAAATATGAATACGTTGATAATAGATGCCAAACCGGCCATGTCCAGTTCTAAGCTGAACTACCTTGCTAAGGATAGTACGTGGTAGATGTAATGTAAGCCGTCATGGTAACTGTGACAACTTAGGAGAAACTCTGAGTTGCGGGTTCAGATCCCGATA
>JAJLTW010000083.1:0-55276 GCA_030564125.1 Myxozyma lipomycoides
ACAGGTCACACTGCCCGCACGTGTCAAGATAGTGCGCTTTAGTTGTAAATCTGTTATTTAAAAAAATTATTTCTATTATAATGTTGTGGTCCGGTAATTGATGATTTATGTCGAGTCTGTAGTGAAAGCTGCCTGCTCGGTATAGATCCACGTTTATACTTATGGTAATAGATTATATAATTATTAGTCCTAACCCCGGCCTGACGGTAGGGTCCTTACAAACAACAGTCACATGACTACAGCACGTGACTGCTTTCAACTAAACGCGACTCGAACGCGAACGCGTTGAGCACTTGGACGCGTTTTACTTTGCACGTCAACAAGGACGACACAGCGAAATGGATGAATTTGAAGCTGAAAATGGTGGTGAATTTGGATTTACCATTGAAGAGGATGAAGAAGACGAGATTTTAGCAGAGTTTAATCGGGTTAACGAACCTTCGGAGCCGGTGGCCGACGCGGAGGTCCACGAGCATGACGAGTTCGAAGATAAAGATATAGTCTTTCAGGATGAAGTTGAAATCCCAGTTATTGAAGATGAAATTGATCTTGGATTGCTTTCACGCCACGCACGAAGACCAGACGGATCAACGTGTATAATTCCCACGCGATCAAAATTTCGTGGTACATTTTTAACATCGAAAGCTACGTCGAGTGATCGTTTACCGAGCGGATTTACTACTGCAATCATCGAGATGCTTATCACACCCCGGGTTGAGACGGATAATGACGACCAGGAAATTGAAAGGTTTGGCTATGGGAATCAATTGTGGGTTGAGAAGTTTCGACCGGTAAAGTGGGTTGATTTAATTGGGGATGAGAGGACACATCGATCGTTATTAAGATGGTTACAAACTTGGGCACCAGCAGTATTCAAAACACGACCATCGAAAGCAACTGAAGTCCCAACAGATTTATTTCATCGGCCAGGACGGAAAATTGCTCTTGTGCATGGACAACCTGGGTTAGGCAAGACGTCATTGGCACATGTAGCAGCGCGACAAGCTGGATATGATGTATTAGAAATCAATGCATCGGATGAACGAGCAGGACAAGCAGTTCGGGATAAAATTCTTGGTGCGTTGGAATCTCATCAATTGTCAGGCAAGAAAAAACCAGTCTGTGTGATTGTGGATGAAGTCGATGGATCAGATTCGTCATTAATAAGGCTTCTTTTGGAAATTTTAGCAACCGATGCTAGAGGTGTACAATTCCACGGGACAAAGTCAAAAAAGAAACATCGGTTGTTGATGAGACCTATTATTGCTATCTGCAATGACCCATATGTGTCAGTACTGAGGCAGTTACGACCGGTTTGTGAGATGATTCAATATCGACGGGCGCCTAGCTCAGTAGTGGTTGAGAAATTACTTGAGATTTGCAAACGAGAGAACCGAAGCGTCGACAAATCTGAACTTCTGAATTTGGTAGATCGCATGAGAGGGGATGTACGCGGATGTGTTAATGCGTTACAATTTGGTCATGGGAGTAATAAAGATATCGCTGGGAATGTGAATGCGGTTATTGGTAATCTGTTCAAGAAAAACGTGAGAATGAACGAGGTAGTTGCTGATGTTGAACGGGTTGGGGAGTTGGATAAGATAACAATGGGTGAGTTGAAGGTCAGAATTATTTTGATACCGTACTAACAGATAGGCTGTTTCGCGACGTACCCTACTATGCAATACGCTGATAATATTCTTCAGAAACCAGTTCGCGCCGGTGATTGGTTCGCATTCTACGACAGTCTAAGCCATGGAATGTATCGTAACCAACATCAAGAACTCGATCAGTACTTGTCATACACATCTGCAGCTATGCATAATATGTTTGCCTCGTGTGAAATACCACAGGTCGAGCGTGGTCACGACTACGAGGTTTATGAAGCAGGAAAGAGTACGACGGATTTGTCAAGACAAGTCTTATCTGGTGCACCAGCTAGTACATTACGTATTTTCAGCCCAACCAGTGTACCAACTGAGTTAGCGCCTTATTTATTCCAAATTGTAAATCCAAAGATTACGCCACCAGCAAACACTACCATAGACAAGGCCATCCTGGGACATACAGCCGAGGTACTGAGTGATTTGAATATAGTGCTACATCAGCAAAAGACAGAAGATGGTCGATTTGTCTATAAATTGGATCCACCACTAGAGAGATTGGTAGTCGTTTCCAGTGATGGAAACCTGTGTGAACGTGCTGCGATCGGGAATTATCTTATTCGTCAACTTATTTCGTCTGAAATGGAGATTAATAAAGTTCGACGACGACGACGACATGATTCAGATGGCGATCACTCGACACCTAAAAAGCCACGACTCGATATATTATCGTCATCGCCTCTATCAAGTCACCGCGATATTTCAGTCACAGTCGCAGCCAAAGTTGCACGTTCGTCAGAGTCATTTTTCAGACCATCTACTCATGTGCCGGCAAAGAAGAATACGATGATTAGTAAACAAACTTGGGTTCAATTTCATGATGGATTTAGTGATGCGGTTAGGAAACCTTTAGTGTGGAGCGATTTTTGGCGGGAATTGTAAGCAATGAGTTTGTAAATAGACGCGTTGACGCGCCGCTCGTAAATATATAAACAACTTACCAACTTCATACCCTACCGTAACCATTATGTACAGCATAAAATGATCACGACTGTTCTTAAACTTATTATAACTGCAGGCGTATTTGCGGCGCTTGCCACAACATATTCAATAATCGAACGGATATTCCTTTTCGCAGGAGTCTACACCGTCGCATCAGTTTTTGTCGATGTGGTGTTCAAGCTTGGCGACTATGGAATCAAGAAGTACCGTGGTGTGGAGGTATACGACATGGCTCATGTGATGCTAAATATTACGCCACCGAGAACAACCTGGAATAATATGGGCTTATGGACAAATACTACAGATTTCGTGACTGCGTGTGAGACATTGGCGCACAGGATTGCGAGTGAAGCACAGCTTAGCGTCGGCGATTCAGTATTAGACATTGGAATCGGATGCGGTGATCAAGCTGTTATATATGCTTCAAAAATTAAGGACTACATTGGAATTACCTCATTGAATACAGAATGCGAGGTTGCGCGACGCCATCTTAAAGATGCAGGGTTGAATGGTCAGATTGTACAAGCAAATGGAGCAGATCCTACAACATGGCCATCAGATATCATTGTAAAATCGTTAAATGGACAAGTTAATAAAGTGATTGCGTTGGACTGTTTATATCACTTTACGCCGTCACGACAGAAATTGTTTAACTTTGTTGCCAGTACGTTGGAAAGTTCGCAAGCGGGATGTTTTGTTACGTCGGATTTGATCCGAGGTGATAATAGTACCTGGTACAATAAGTTACTTTTACGGGGATTATGTATTGCAGCACGTACACCGTATACAAACTTCATCCCACTACACGAATACATCTCGATTCTGCGTTGTTCCGGGTTTGTCAACCACGACATCACCATCGACGACATCTCGCAAGAAATGTTCCCAGGTTTGGCAAACTACTTATCTACACGTGCACGAGACCAAATTCTTGGCAAGTTTCTTAAATTCGAGCCGTTTGCTGGGTTTGCAAACGTTGTCAACTGGTGGAGTACGTCGGGCGTGGTCAGGGCTGTTGTGGTCAAAGTCGAGAAACGACGGTAGAGATTACTGTCCGGAGATCAAAACTTGAGCTTGGAGGAGATCGATGTCGTGAGCGGGATTTTCTTGATCGGCAATTGACAACCGGATCGGAGGAAAATTGGCGGCAGTAGCATCCGGGTTAACTTTTGATTTTAAACGCGGCGAGCTTGCCTGGGGCAGGCAGAGCATCGTCGTCCAAATGGATGTTGGGAGAGGTGGCAAAGATAGTGCTGAATATAGCTTGTTCCGCAGCGTAAGAATAGTATTAGCAAACATTGTCGGCGTATGAGCGTGCAGACCGCGACGAACGCGAGCGGGATGACAACTTTTATGAGGGTCATATTATTACTACCCCGGGCGACAGATCGGACATGTTCCTATTGCTCGACTCTCATGAGAAGCTGATTCTTCGCCACTTTACCGGGCGTTACTGCATCGTCAGATTGTTCAATGCCGGTTCATGGATTCATCTGCAATTATGATGATGCGAATGCGTGGCGGATGCCGTCTTGGGTTCAGTCACGTGCGGGAGGTGCGGCTGATTGGCTGATCTGCCACCAGGCCCTTAACTCCGTCCGGGGGCGCGGCAAAAGCTTGCTCGGAAAGTCAGCAGCGAAATCGGTTGGCGGCATTAAAAGACGACGACGACTCAAGTTTGGTGGACATAAATACCAGTGGGTTTGCCCACCAAGTTGAGCAGACTTCACAATTCGGCAACTCGTGACGGCCAGCGGTCTGCTTCTCCGGCAGCATAAACAACGGATACTTGTGTTGCGGTGCTGTTGCTGCTGTCGCAGGCTTCAGTCCACGGTAGCGAACACTTCTACACCACGACAGAGAGGACTGATGGCAGCGCTGTTAAGTATGGATTTCCCGCTGGATTTTCGGTCTGCGGTGAAGGAATGGTGGCATGCGGTGGGATTGGACACTGCTGAGCGCAGGGTGTTGTCGTTCCTGCCTTTTTTCCCTGAGCGGACGGCCGACAAGCAGGCAGAGTCGGTGATGGTCAAGTTGCCATCAGGCCACGAATTGAATGAGTTTGTGGTCACTAGAACTACAGAAGAGGTTAATCATGAGTTGGTACTGTTGCACGGATACGGTGCCGGACTGGCGTTCTTTTATCGGAACTTTGATGGTCTTACGTCGGTGCCAGGTGTCCGGTTACATGCGTTGGACTTGTTAGGATATGGGAGGTCGTCACGTCCAAAGTTCAGATTTAGGGCCAAGAACAAATTAGATGCGGTCGAAGAAGCCGAGACGTATTTTGTTGATTCGCTAGAGCAATGGCGCCAGGAGCGTGGGATCGATCACTTTACACTCATGGCCCATTCAATGGGCGGCTATCTTGGTGTTGCGTACGCGTTAAAGTACCCTGAGCGAGTCAGAAGATTAGTATTGGTGTCACCTGTAGGTGTTCCTCGAAGTCCATGGGAAAAACAAGAACAACTTGCAAAGAGTGCGATCGAGGCAGAGGTACTACAGTCACAACAAGAAGCAACAGCTCAGCACGTTGTTGACGATCCAGATTTTGCTCCAGCACCAAGACGGCCGATGCCAAAATGGTTGGTTTTTCTATGGGAACGACATGTTTCGCCGTTTACGTTTGTTAGGTACACCGGTCCGTTTGGTGCTCAGCTGGTGTCATTGTGGACTAGCAACAGATTTGCAATGTTGCCGCGAGATCAAGCTGCTGCGTTACATGACTACTCTTATTCATTGTTTAGAGCAAAGGGATCTGGTGAATATGCAATCACCCGACTGCTTGCGCCCGGAGCGTTTGCGCGTCGACCATTGATTGATCGGATACAGGGGTTGAAGATGCCTACGGTATGGATGTATGGAGATAATGATTGGATGGACCGTAATGCAGGTGCACGTGCAAGTGAACTTATGAATTCAAAAGGTGTTGAATCGGAGTTTTATATTATTCCACGTGCAGGTCATCACTTATATCTCGACAACCCAAAAGATTTCAACGCGATTGTAAACAAAGAAGTCGCAAAAGTTAAATAGTTGTGCAGAGTGGAAAAAAAAGGTTGTATCATGATAATAATAATAATAAGGAAGTATATTTACAATGATAATACATCTATCCCAATTCTAATAATGCCTATTCTTCAGTCGCAACGACTCTATCCATACCCGAAAAGGCCCTTAGAACTTGCACGACCACGGTAGGTAACGCTCTCAAAACCGGCAACAAATGGGCATACATAGGTACATTGATCCTTCCTCCATCACCGTTTTCAATTGCATTCACAATTTGCTTCGATAGAGCAAACTGGTCTACTACCGGTGCGAAAAATTTCATTGGTGGCTTGATGTTCGCAAACAGAGTAGTATCAAGTTGACCCGGAATCACTAACAATGTCTTGACGGTTCCATTAAAAGATCGCATCTCAGCTGTCAAACTCTCATGAAGCGCAAGTAATCCAGCTTTACTCGCTCCATAGGCGGCGTAATTTGCTGGTCCTTGATGACCTAATGTCGATCCAATCGAGACCACGTATCCTCTTTCTCGGGCAATCATGGCCGGCAAAAACGCCTTTAATGTATAAAATTGCGATGTTAAATTAACTGCAATCGTGCGATCAATGTGTTCGCGTTGAGTATTTATTATCGGTGCTAACTTCGCTATTCCGGCGTTATTGATCAAAATCGTGACATCGCCATGGACCTTATTGATTGCGTCTAAGCTAAGCTCAAGACTAGATTCATTCGTCACATCACAATCCAAAAAGAATAAATTTGGTGGCATCGGAGCACAAGATGGAGCCTTGACATCCAGAATAATCGTCCGGACTCCTCGAGATGCAAGTTCGCGTGCAATAGCATTTCCAAGACCTGATGAACCGCCTGTGACCACAGCGAGCTCGTCCGGCCGTCGGTCAAGATACTTCGGTCGGCGGTCACTAACAAAACAATATATTCTGAGCAATACCACGCAAACTATCCATATGTCAACTATCAAAACTCCCGACCGTGAGCTTGCAGACAATGTGCTGGAATTAGCCAAGTAATTGCAAAAATAAAGATGTATACTTACCGGTGCACTGCTGCTGTTACAGACAAGGCAAACAATGGACTAGTAGCAAATCGCCATAAAAGATAGAATATACTATCAATCGAAATCATCGTGTCATTGCCATTACGATGGAGTATATGGTCTGCCGTAGTGTTTAGTGTATGCGAGTAAGTTCACGCGTTGGGAGAACGATGTAATTATTATGGTATGACTTCGCGATTGAAATACTAGAGTATATTTACAAACTCGGTCGGATAATTGGTTAATGCATATTTATTTCTTATGTACATTAATAAACTTTTAAAAATCATCGTCCCCTTTTTGTCTCTTCCCGCCTCTTTCCTCATGATGACCAGGTCGTTTGTTCGCCCTTCTAAAAAACTCCTGCTTATCACGACGTTCACGATCAACTCGTCGTTGTTCATTTTCGGTAACTTTCTTCTGATACGCCAGCTTACGCCCTTCCTTCTTTTCCCGACGTTTACGAACTTGTTCGTTACGTAACGTCATCACCTTCACCATCAAGTCGCGTTTCTTCTTATCGTCACCACTGACCACGACTGCACGTTTCTGCAAATATGACTGTTTCTTCGCTGGCTTCATAATTGCAATTTGTGACTTGAATGGTAACTCTGCGCGTACAGAGTTGGGTACTTTTAGTGGATTGAAACGACGCGTCTGACGCTCGACCTTTCCGTAGGCGGAGTCTTTGAGTAGCGGTACATCTAATCCCTGGTCATGTCGAACTTCACCAGTCAAACGCATACCCTTCCACTCGGTCTTGTCTTTAATGAGAAGAGATGTGACTGGGTTGTAGAATTTCCGTGGTTGGATCGGGTACCAAGCTCGTAAAATCACAATATCTAAACCATTAGTAAGCTTCATCATAATTAACATGCTCGATTGACTTACCACTCATGAGAATCTTATCCTCAAAAGTAGCTCTGAAGTGACCCTCAGGTTTACTTAGCGCACGCTTGATTTGTCCACGAATACCGGATACTGTCTTGATTGTAGCCCCTTCAAACTTAGCCACCTCTAAAGCAGAATTAAACATATTCTGAACGAACGCGGTGTTCTTGAAAATCTTATATGGCGTTCCAACCAATTTCAGTTTCTTGACAATCTGTGCAGTTTGGTCGACGTCCAATACAATACCAGTAGCCGAGATTCTGAACGCACCTGTAGCTGCCTTGTTAGCTACATTCTGAACAGCACAAAAACCTGTATTAGGTGCCACAAGCGGGCCATAAAATGTAGCAAAACAGTGCATATGTTCAGGCGTGTATTTGAGCATCCTGTTACGCGTTCGCGAGTCAGAGGTGGTATAGATTGGAATACTCTGGAATCTGCGCCATCCAAGAGAGAAGATTAACGGATCGTTGGTCTTAAGAATACGCTTGTGCCAACGGTGGCGCTTAATTCTGACCTGTAAAAATCCGAATCTATCTTCAGACGCAAGCAGACTTCCGATAATCACAGGGAAGTGTGGATCAAAGTTTTCAATGAATTCGCATGGAATACTTTCAATCACGATACGAACATATGCACCAGATCTGTAACCTTCAACTCGAATACGTGTAGCTTCGTCCATTTCATCAAACTCAGCCTTGTTGATCTCAAGTTGTTTGGAAATTTTCGCTTTCTGCGCGTCGTGCCAGGTGTCGTATAACTTCTTCTCGGCATCATCGTCGCCCAAACCATCATCTTCTTGATAATCTTCTTCCTGTTCAAATTGAAGTCGCAATTTCTCTTTTTTCCGAGCATTCTTTTCACGCTCTTTATCATAACTTTCTTCTTTCTTATCATCATCATCGTCGCCATCGTCAGCAGCATCATCGTCAGGTGCGTCTGCATTGGTAACGACCTTCTCTCCAGTCTCGAGATCTTCAAAGTCGCCGAACGCATCTTCATCGTCGTCATCATCGTCAAAATCTGAAGAGTTAAGCTCGTCATCTTCGTCGTCTCCTGCTTTGCCGGTTAAGAAGCGCGACTTGATTGCTAAAACTGCACCCTCGAATCCCCATTTGGAGGTAAGAAACTCGTCGCTCATCTCTGGTAATGTACGATCAATTTCTTCTTTTTGGGTCGACAAGATGTTACTGTTTTCACGTTTCTTGAAGAAGTCATCCTCGTCATTTTCCTCCCCGTCTTCGACATTTTCTTCTTCTTCATCTTCATCGCCAAGCTCTTCATTTTTCCATCGTTTAATAACGTCTTCTGGTGAAATATTATCCAAGTAAAGCAACTTTCCAATGTCCCATTTACGTTTACCAGACTTGTAATCTTCAAGAGCGCGCTCCGCCAGATTCGATTTCCACTTCAAATTGGCGGGGTCGTCACCGAAATCAAGATCGTCATCCTCACCGTAATCACCCATATCTGAATCACTGTCTGCAAACGCGACTTCCTCGTCCTGTTCACCATCGGAATCCATATGAGATGACATGGCTCTGTTGTATGCTTCTTCATCATCTCCATCGTCATCCTCATCGCCGGATGAGAACTCTCCGTCGTCACCGTCATTGGCAACAATGCGTGCATGGCGCTGCTGCTTGCGACCTGTGTCATTGCGATCGTCGTCTTCATCGATCTTAACATCAGTAGTAGCATTTTGCCCACTAAAAAGTCTGATACCATCTGAGCTTTCACCGAGCGTTTTATTCGCGTTTTGCAATCCAACAACAAGTTTCTCGCCAATACCTTTCTCTTCACCAGCAACAAAGCTGCGATTTCCGACGTCGATGTACACCGCGTCTTTGTCAATAAGTACACCACCGACATCACTCATGGGAGCATAGATGACTTTAAGTCTATCGTCTAATCGCTTCCGACGCTTGACCTTTCCTTCTTCAATATCTTTTTTCTCTTGAAATGGAGTCGGACATGGGTCGGGAAGCTTTTCAATCTCGGAGATTGTCAAGTCGCCGATTCCCGGAACGTGCACGCGAGCATTATGCGCCTGAAGAGGTGTACCATGGATGTACCCATATAACGTCACTTTTCTGTCTGTCTTGGGATTGCGCTCAATTTCAGCAGGATGAGTAATGTCAACCACTCTGTCGGATAGCAAGTACGAATGCTCGTTGCGCCACTTGAGCGGTCTAAACTTCATGACACTGATAAATCTCGCCAAATTGAGCACTTCTCTATCTGGATATCGACCATTCATTACACCACTTAGATAAAACAGCTTTGCTCCTTTGTAAACTTCCGTCCACATACGATGCTTGAGTCTTTTTTTGGACGCTTTCAGCGTTGCTGGCGATTTAAACAAGTCTAAATGCGTGGCAATGCCGAGAATACGAGGAAATCCATGGGGTGCAAGGATATTCAAAAATTCCATAGTTTCCATCTCAAGACCGTAGTTTCCATCAATCATGAGTAAAACCAAATCTGCAATCTTGCCAATATCAATCATCGAGTTCATGTCGTTCGCACACTCGATAAACGTCAACCGCCGACGCTTGCCTGACACAACAGTCACGGGACCTCTGATATCTGACAATGTATGCTTAGTGTATCGTCTGACCAAACTCTTGATCAATGTTGTTTTACCAGTCTACTATTAGTATTTCTTATATCGTGATATCAAGTCAGATCAACTTACACCAGGCGGTCCAACCACAGCGACAATCACAGGTGGTGGCTCCTCCGGGGTCCGGTCAACCATAGGCACATGATACTTCTTTTCTGAGATCTAGACATTAATATCACCCTCAAATTCGACCTAAATAACTCGATAGAACCTACATCATGAGTACGTCTGGCCTGTCTCTGCAACTTTCCTGGCGCAGCAACCGCGAAGGCCTTTGCATTCTGGCCATTACTATGTAATGCTTTCTTGGTATTCTTCGTTTTAGCTGGCCTATGGGCCCTGTTAGTCTGTTCCATCTTGGTTATATGGAACAATAGCCAATGGTGTTGATTTTCAATAGCTGCGAATTTTTACGTGTAGAGAAAGTCCCAACGCAGAAAATTTAAATATTTGACTTTCTCAATCTGTGGTTGGCTGAAAAATAAATACAAGCATCCCTGCATAAATATCGCACATTTGGAGAGCTATACAGTGCCCGGGCGAATGCGAACAATGATGACGACAGCATTCGAGTTCAGTTATGCCCCGTGTACATATATAAGGCAGACATTGCCCCGGTCGTCAGCCAAGATTTCGTGTTTGTTTTCAACTATTGCTCATAGCAGATCGAAGATGGGAGATTCATACATTGTGAGTGGTGGAGCAGGAGCGACTTCCTGGACTTCGGCAGTTGCTCGTGGTTGGCCTGGCTGAGCTAACCCCGAGGCAGGTTCGTTTCAAGAAAGACGCTACTGATGAAGACATCAGCAAGTAAGTGGACTTGAGCAAGTTTAGTAGTGGATTTGTGCTAACGGTGGCAGGATCAAGAAGGATTTGACTGATTCGGGAGGTATGTGTCCTTTGTCAGAGGACATGCAGACGGCTAATTTTGCAGCTGAGATTACTCACGAGTATTCGTTGATCAAAGGCATTGCGTAAGTTTACGTATAACACTATCTTTCGTGTTTTTCGATTCTAATTTAGCAGGGTCAAGCTCCCAGAGGGACATGTTACCACTCTAGAGTCGCACCCTCATGTCGAGGGCTTAGAGAAGGACTCAGAGGTCAAGGCGATTTAAGGCATTGATTTGGCGATACGATATGGTATTTGTTTACTGGTGTGTTTTAAGGGTGTTGGATTGAGGCAAGCCGGAGTTTGAATTGATTGCATGTGCTACTATTTGTTTGTTGGTCCGACGATTTCGTATTGTCGTCGGTGCTAGTAGCTATAATTTTTAAATCCGTCGAGGGAACCGATGCACTACTACAAAGCATATTATAAATTCTTGAATCAACTATATTAGCGAGTACCTGTAGATCAGCTCTTTGTAATAGCTGATGGGCCATATAGATGATAGTGTGCTCTTGCGCCTGCATACACAGAGCAATAATCCGGGTAAAACTGCACGCATATCTCCTTACTTCGGCATGAAACAGTTCTCGATAATACTACAAAAACTTGACGCGTCAAACACGTTAGCAATTGATACTGGAATAGAACATTACTTGCATAGACTATTAAGCCTTTTTTTGGCTTTCAGGGTGATGCAGGTTCAGTGCGACGATGAGCAGTGATGTGGATGCCGTGATTGGCTACTATGGACTAGACGATCCGTTCCCGACCGAATGGGTCGATACTAAAGTCAATGAGGAGGCATTTGAATTCGTAATTGATGGTAGAGTCTATGATGTGACTGGCAAGAATTCTGATCCTGGGTCTGGTAAGTTGCCAGTGGTGACAGGTGGAAATGGAGCTAATGAAAGTTGCCCGACACAATTTTGACTTGTTTGTCAAGGCAAAGTCTACGGTCGACACTGCATGCCATGAGATGCGGAAAGATTTCTTGCAGCCGGCAAACAAGTTTGGTACTGCTGCCATTGAATCATTTATCGACGGTACGTTGTACAGTTGTGGTATGGGCCAACGTGTGCTAACAGCGTTCAGAAGCAAATGACAGAGCATTGCTTATTATGAAGCCAATGATTGACAACAAGGCGAAAGGAGATAGATTGAAAATGACTTTGACTCTTATTGACAAACAGAGATATTTGTTTGATTTGCCATCTACCATTTTGGAGGATATTAGCCGTGATGATCACACTTCTCTCATTAGTGACTACAGGCGCGGCCTCTCACTTACAGAAGAAGCGCGAACTTTACCTCATACCGAGGAACTAAATAGTTACTTGGTTCAGCAAAGACGAGTGATTGACCGAATTTGGGGCGAAGTTGAGGTCGTTGTGGAAGACTACAAAAGCAAATTATGGAAGGATTTGACAAAGACGAAACCAGATGACAACTACTTGTCGCCTATACGGATTTTGCTGGAACTAGGGGTAGAGGATAACCCAATATGGGTGTGGTTACAATCACAAGTGGATCAGTTAAAGTCAGAGATGCAAGATGCGTTCGACAAGCTCACACAAAATCTTCAAGCTATTCGTGAAGAACTCGCCGATGCTCCCGAGCCAAGCAGCTCAGTAACTGCAGTTTATCTTATCAATGCAATCAAGTTTAGCGCAAGTGACAAAGATGTATTATGTGACACACCGGACATTGTTCAGATGTGGATGTTACTGAAAGAGCTAGTTGAGGAGGTAGTTGTGTACTTTGGTCGCCAGATTGCATCCTATTGGGCTGCTGCTATCGGATTTTTAGAAGGAAAAACCCAGCAGGGCCTTCCCGAGGGTCCAAATGGAATGTCAAAAGTGCATCTATTATTGTCAGAGGCAGAGCAGTTGCAAATACGAACCGACGGGCGACAACTGGTTGAGATTCTGTCTAATCGATTGGCGGAGTTCTTTGTCGACACTGTTGAGACATCAAACGAGAAAGCAAAACTGCAACGCTCGAAAAAAGTGGACAGTAATAACGAAGATGATGTGAATGAAGAGGATGAAGACGGAATCGATGGGCACTTCAAAAAAATGTCGAGCCTCAACGGTCCAAGTACCACATCATTATCTGCGCGGTCCGTACTTGCAAATAGTTTACGAAAAGACAGAAACTTGGAAACAAAATGGGAAGCAGAAGAGCAAGCTAGAGAAATTGCTACACTTGAACCACAACATGGCGGCGAAGATGCAGATAAAATGGCATACGAAGTCTACGCGTTTATGCCGCCAAATTCAAATGCTATTGCAGCTTCCTTTTACTTATCTGAGATACTGGGAATTTTGGGTACAGTTGCGAGTGAAATTGCTGGCTTGTCAATCTCATCAAAACACATTGACGTACTGCGAAATATGATCGGCACAATTCGAGAGCGCTGCGCGGGTGCAACCTGTCTAGCATGGCAACAGGATGCCAAAAGATTTAGGTTGCTTGAGGATTGGGTAGCCAATCCAATTCGGAGTTGCAGTAAGCTACCACAAGTATATTTGCAGTATCAATCACTCGTGATTGAGGGTATTCAGAGAATTATGTTCGTGTTGCGTGCAGAGAAGCGGTCGCAGGTAGTGGTAATTATGCCACCCTCCTCGCGGATCGTATCAAATATCAAAACGCAATTAGTAAATTCAATTTTTTTAGGATTGGATGGATTGGTGAAGGATGCAGTAATGTCAGACAAACGCGTATCGGGCGCTAAATTCGATGACCCTCACAAGAAGCAAGTAATGGCAGTGCCGACTGATTCACGTATTCTGATCATGATTAGCAATATTACTGAACTTAAAAGCAGAGTGATACCGTCATTATTCGAAAAATTTTCTGCCGCATTCTCGATTCAATTGACAGACAACTCGAATATTATTGGCGACGCAATGAGTCAGCTTGATGGTCAACTCTTCTCGGCGTATACTAAAAAGAAACGGGCGAAATTTTCGAATATAGTACGACAAGGAATTTTGAAATCTGGGATTGAGTGGGCGAATTTGCCGAAGCCGGTTGAAGTTAGTCCATACGCGTACCATTCGCTCTTGCAACTTGTACTAGTTCACGCGCAAGTATCGTCGGTCACGCCTGCACTGCTCAATCGTGTCATTACCGAGTTAATGAATCATATCGCCAATAGTATTGCCGAGTGTTTTCGACAGATTGATAAGTTCTCCCTAGGCGGAATGTTACAAGCTACAGTAGATGTCGAGTTTATCAGCCAGAAAATGACCGCGTATTTGACGCCAGAGACCGTGAAAGTCTTTGAATCTACATACACGGCCGTACAGGATGCGACCGACAAATCGGCTGTAGACGTGAATACAATGACCAAACAACTTGAAGAGATGAAGACATTGTTGTTACGATGCCATAAGAGCTCGCGTATGGAGTTCATTTGTTTCAAAGAGGATAAACCTGCTAAAGTCGATCGATTGTAATATAGTCATTATGGTGTAGGCTATAAGGTGCATATGGGCGTTAAATTTGCTTTTTTTTTTTTTTCAAAAAATTCAATTCTATCATGATAAAATTAAATGCATTACATGTGTAGATCGTTCGGTCCTTTGAGAGTAACATAGACATCGGTTCCCCATCCATAACAGGTTTCGATCTCGATTTTGCCTCCAAAGTACTCTGCATATGCGCGACTTAGCGGAAGTCCGTAGCCAAGCCCACCCATCGAACTACCACCGGCTCCAGTTACACTAGGCGGTGGGGTATTCAGTGTTTTATATCCATCATTTCTTTGATCTTCTTCGAAAGTCGACTCGGAATATCCCCATATCCGTCTCAAGTTTTCATCAGAAATACCGCCGCCACGATCCCGTAGTCGAACGACTACACCATCGGAAGTATTGGCAATTGTGACTTTTACAGGGTAAAGTGGTCCTGCTTCGACTCCATGCCGTGATGAAGCAGTCATGCCTAGATGATGCTCTATCGACGCTCTGAATGAATTTTTGAGGATTTCGGTAAGGACGTATTCCATATGCTCGGGGATGTATGCAAGTGACACGTCCGCACCAGCATCAATGATGTAAAGTGGCTTGATTCCGTATTGAATATCGCAGATATCACCTAAAAACTCTGCAATCAACTTGATCATTTCGGACGGATACACTTTCAAATCGACCATGCCAATATTTTGGCCGTTGGAAGGTGCTGCGCCAGGTTTGCTCTGCTTCGATAACGCAATATGATGCTTTGCAAGTAATCGTATTCCTATTCTATCTCGCAAGTGCGAGTCTAAAAAATTATTAATCTCCCGCCCAGTCATGTAGGTATGTGTCTCGGCGAATCCTTTAGCCAGCGTCGGAATCGCATTTGTGTGCATCTCGACCATACGTTCGAGGTCTGCTACAAACAGGTTGTTATCGTCTATGGACCGATCTGAGTATACTGCATATAGCGAGTGCAAGTATTTGTGGTAGATTGTTGAGATATATGGGTTAAGCATCATAATGAACGGTAGATTCTGCAACGCGTGCGTGCGTCGTGAAAGACTGGTGAGAATATGATTTTGAATATTGACTGCATTTTCAAGTAAATGATGGTTCGATATTGGAGGCTTTCCGAACTTGACGAGGTCCTCGAAGGTAAATCTGAAATGTCAGCAGGTTCGGTGATTCGATCGCATGCTGCGTCATACCTATTTGTAGCGATAGGAGAATACTAAACTATCAGCACTTCATTCATACAAAATTGCGTTTAAATTACTTACATCAGCTATGACCTGGTCTAAATCAAACCCAGGCAACTGTGGATCATCAAGCGAGAATCGCGATGCTCGTTGAGAGCATGCGACGAACGACCTCCTACCGGCTTTGAATTTAGGAAGCAGTCTTCTGCTGGATTTCATTCTTTAAGGAAAAAGCCACCGAAAACAAAAGATTTGCAAATCAGTTGCTAAAATGTGTCTCGATTGAGGACTTTGGTGATGCAATTAGTTAAATCGGTTAGCCGGAACCGGCTGGCGATAGGCTCAAGCTAAGCCGTTCAGCGTGAGCCATCGGTCCCATGAAATTACTCTAAAGAATATGGCGACTATGTACACTGCATAAACGACCACAGGACAACCGCTGCCGTGTAAAAATACACGATTATATTCTGCAACGAGGAGGTTAACGAGTCCAGTTAGCTATAACTGTACTTCACAGTGATAAGGTTCAGGTTATTGCTCTATACTGTAGCGTGCAAGACTAGGTCCCGAAAGCCCTTTTTTTTTTTTTTTTTTTTTTTTTTTTTTTTCTCATTTTACAAGTAGTTACCTCTACTTCTCAACTACGTTATAACTAAGGGCTGACCTTGTTGCGCAAAACTGGAAAAGGTGCTTTTATAGGGATATAGGATGCTGTTTTGATTACTTTTGTTATAACAGTTGTCAGTATTCAAAATGTCGAGATACATTGTCAGAGCAGCGAGATTGCCACGGATATCAAGCACTCGCCTTACATCCCTTAGAGCGTACTCTGCACAAGCCACGAAGGCTACAGAGGTATATATACAATATGTTTACTTAACATATTTGTTCTAACGCGACAGAGCGACATCACACACCCAGATCCAAGCGACGAAAGCGTATCAGCAGAGTTCGTGAATACATTCGAGCCATTCTGTCTCACAACATATGGTCGACCGGGATTAGTTTTGACTTCTGGTAAGGGCTCTTATGTGCAAGATATGGAAGGTCGTAACTTCCTTGATTTTAATGCCGGTATTGCCGTTACTGCACTTGGGCATGGCGACGAGGGGCTTGCGAAGATTTTGTATGATCAAGCAATGAAAACAATTCACACCTCGAACTTGTACTATAACGAATGGACCGGGCAACTATGCAAATTGCTTATTGAACGTACGCTTGAGTCAGGTGCATTTCAATCTGCGAAGAAGGTATTCATGGCGAACTCTGGTACGGAAGCTAACGAAGCCGCCATCAAATTCGCTAGGAAGTACGGTAAATTGGCTCCCTGCGGCGGCAACCACAAGTATGAGATTGTGAGTTTCCAAAACTCGTTCCATGGGCGTACTATGGGTAGTTTGTCAGCTACTCCTAATCCAAAGTATCAAAAACCGTTTGCGCCAATGGTGCCTGGATTCAAAGTCGCAAAGTATAACGACATCGGTAGCATCAACGAAGTGATCACCGAGAATACTTGTGGTGTAATCATTGAACCGATTCAAGGTGAAGGTGGTGTATACGTTGCCTCTCCAGAGTTTATTTCCGCTCTTCGTAAACGTTGCGACGATGTCGGTGCGCTGCTGATCTACGACGAAATTCAATGCGGACTTGGACGTACCGGTAATTTGTGGGCACACAAATCCTTCCCCGAGTCTGCACAACCGGATATTATGACTATGGCCAAGGGCCTAGCTAATGGTATTCCAATCGGCGCTACCATGGTTTCGCAAAAAGTGATCGATGTGATCGTACCTGGCGATCACGGTACCACATTTGGTGGTAACCCATTTGCCTCCAGAGCGGCACATTACGTGTTTGGCAAACTCTCTTCACCTGAATTTTTAGAAAATGTCAATCTGAAGGCTAAAGTTTTCAAATCAGGGCTCCAATCTCTGGTCGAGAAATATCCTTCATTCTTGACTGAAGTTCGTGGATCAGGATTGATGTGGGGTATCGGTTGTAAAACAGATCCAAATCCGGTGATTGATGCTGCTAGACTTAGAGGATTACTTGTGATTACGGCTGGACACAATACAATTCGTATTTTGCCACCATTGACTATTAGTGAAAACGAGATTATGGAAGGAATTGAGATTCTGGATCGAGCAGTTGCTTCTGTGCTTTAGTTCATCTAAATAGATTAAGAATATAAAAGTTTTAATTTTTTGTTATAATTTAGATATCGGTAGAATGGGCGAGTCGAAGTAAATGATGCTTCCTGCCTAATTAATGCGTTCTTCACGCGTCACCCTGAACATCTCGCAGACGAAGACTATCAACACCGAACTATTTACAATGTCCGCCACATATCAAATTAATATTCTCCAAACGCGCTATACTTAATTTTAAACCTCGTTTTTGTTGCGATGGCGTATTTACGTCGCTATAGGCTTACGTAACCACATGTTTTCACCCCTTGGCCAGACAACGCCATCCGTCTTCATATATGCTTATATACTCCATTAAACCGTTCTAGCCAAAAAAAAAAAATATAAAACAAAACAACGCATAAAGTGAAGCCACTAAACCATTCTTATTTATAATACTGATATTTTTGTCTCGAAATATTAAGACTTGGTGTAGACTTCCTCCGTTCTTCTATTTGTTGATAATACGTCAGATTACTAGTCGGACGTTGACATTCTGAGCTCGTGTATACTGATGGCGCGTATGACCGCGAGTATACAGATTCGCCTCGCTGTTTCTGTGGGTATGCTGAGGTTAGCACGGATTGCATATCGTCCATCTCGTAGTACTCGCCAGGAGCGTCGTTGTAGACCACACCGTTAGTCCCGCCTAATTTCTCATTATTACCGCAAATATTAGGTCGGATTTGACCAGGAAGCTTGTTTTCAGCTGCATAGGATTCCCATGTTTGCAATGGGATACTCCGTTCGTCGAAGCCTTCGTCGTCAACTGCCACAATCTTTTTGTCGCCGCGTTCCCCTACGACTACACGCGTCGAACCCCAGGAAAAGTTATCTTGGTTCCAGAATGAGTAGACCGGGAGCACAAATGAGTAGATTGGATAGGCCAAAATGTATATAATCATCCATCCAATCTAGTAATTAGCTTTAACATCATAACAAATCACGCTGGGAAAACTTACATGCTGCCACTGTCGTCTAAGCAAGAATACAAGTGCTTGAAGACCGTAGATTCCACCAAGCATAATAACTGAAATCAATGGAAATGGGCCAGAATGACTGATGATCACATATAGCAAGTATCCAATGTACACCACCACCGATGGCAACATAAGTGTACCGATCAAATCAATCATGATGACAAATCTCATACCGAAAATACAGAAACCACATAGATCTGGTAACAATACTAACTCAAACAAGTTGTGAACTGTAGAGTTAATCCATCGTCGACGCTGTGATAGCAGAACCGACCATGTTTCGGGTGCAGCCGTTTGTGCGTACGCATCAGCGACAAATGTGTATTTCATCCGTGGGAAATGCTGCGTCATGAGTGTAGTCAAGTATCTATCCTCGCCGAGTGCAAGCAAGTTCTTCTTGTGTAGCGTGTTAACATTTCCGTCTGAATACTCATTAATGATCTTATCGGCAATGATCAGCGGACGGCCTTTATCCGCTGTACGTAATCTGTACATGCAGAAACATCCCGGAAGACATGAAACGGAGCCAAACAAACTTTCAAAAGATTTCGACAAATGGTGAGAAATATAGTACTCGTATACTTGAATCATAGTCCACCATGAATCATCCTCATTCTGTAAACTAGTCTCACCGGCAATACCAGCAATTCGCGAATCACGCGTACATTTTGCAACAAGTTTATTCAGAGCATCTGGCGCTACCGAGGTATCAGCATCCACCATGAGTAAATATTCGTAAAGTTCGGGATCAACGCCAATCACATTGTTAATCTGATGAAACATCTCAAGCTGCATAGGTGACATTGGTCCCCGTGTATGCACCTTATTAAGAAAATCAAGAAGCAAAACTTGTGAATCACGTTTCCCACGATTACCGGGTTTACTCTTCTCTGATGGTTTGCCAACTTTAACCACCACAACATATGGCACCACGTTGCCTTCAAACTCATATAGTCCAGAGTAGACTTTGCCATAGTTGAGTTGCTGCGAACCTTCACCTATTGCTCGGTAAGCAATAGGAGGTGGATCAACACGTGGATCAGAGCCAAGAATATCAAGAACAATGTTTGCTGTAGGCAACTCGTTACCGCCTCCAATAACCAAACCATCACAAATAATAAACAGCAACTTGCGCTTGTTATCATATTTCAACGCCGTCAAAGAATCAATTGCTTGTCGCAATTGTTCTTCTCCCTCAGTATACGCTGGAATTTGACAAATCACAAATCGATCTTGAGGTGCAGGATTAGTCTTAACGCTGAACTGCATTGAGGCAATAAACTTGATGAGAATCACACCCGCAATAATACAAGCAAACGAAAGGAGGATGTAATTTGAAGCTTGACAACGTGCGCTTTGACGGAAATCAACCTGTCCAGCGTAAAAAGCATTATTCAAGCACTGAAGCGTTTTATCACGCACTTCATCTGATATCGAGGAAGATTTGTAAAACTGTTCAGTAATGTCCTCACCGGGGTTATTTGTAAACAACGATTTCACACTAGAATCCAAAAAATCGTACGCTTCATAGTATGAGCTCGCAGACGACGGATACAGTTCAATTGTGTAAAAATAGTTTGTCAGATCGTAAATTCTACCATCAATAATTGCCCAGTTATTGAATCCATCTTGCCCGTACGTAGAGACCGTGCTCTTACTAACTACCAATTCTCCCTTGTAGTACTCGTTGATACGCGGCTCAAACTTGTCGTAATACCAAGTGATCTGATGCAACGCAGTAGTGTCGGACGGCTGCTTGTAAGGACCAGATGTATGCATTGCAGTAGAAAATACTACTGTAGTGTTATCACTAAGCCAAACATCGGCATCATCAACAAGTCCCGGACAAGCTTTTGTTAAAGGAGGTGGAAAATAGTTACTCAAATCCAACCCAGCAAATTGTTTCATAATGCTCGTGGTAGTGTCGACTCCGTTATCTGAGTGCTGTAATTTCCAAAATTTAGAAATGTCGTAAACCTTTCCGTGAATACTGACATAGAAATTATTGGACTGAATATGTGTCGCAACCTCATTTGCATCCCAAACTTTATCAAACTGCGGACACAAAAGCTTGCCAAGGAAAATCATGTAAAATATAATGCCCGCATTGAGAAGAAAAATAAACAAACAAATCGCAAGCTTTTCACGCCACGCCATTCGTACATCCGGCCGCTTCATACGACCAATATACTTGAGAGCAAACGACGGTATCCAAAACGTCAAACACCAAACAAACGAAACCCAGAGACGACGTACACCCGACATCTTTTGAACCTCAACGTGACGGCCATGTGCTTCAGGGTCATTAGCAGCGTATTTAGAACCAAACATTGTCAGATCAGGGTTCTCAGTAAAGTCGTCGTCTGAATAATGCAGTTGTGACATATTCGAGACTAATAAGTTGTCATTTGATGCTGAGGTCATCGCACGATCCAAATACCCAGGAATCGCTGGTGTCTCTGATCTGTACTCCGACGGCTCTTGTTGTTGTTGCATTATTATGATGCCGTCAAGTTCGCCTTCTAATGTGCGCCAGACGTCTTCACGAAGCCAGATCCGTTGATGGCCGTGAAAATAGCTGTCCATACCCCATCCACGTTCAACCTGTGCCCAAGAATCAACAGTACTACTATACTGCAAGTTCACGCCACTAGCCTGCAAAACTGGCAAATAGCGATCAATAAATTCGTCAACACCAAAATCGGAGCTAAAATCGGCAGACCGATATTTCTGAACAACATTGGGCAAAAACCACGTCTTCAGCTGACTGGTGACAACAGCATCCGACCATGCAGTAGAATGTGGTTCGTCAGTGCTGATGGATAACAAATGCCAAACTCGCGAAGTCTGAAGTAGAGCATCCATTTGGAACCAAGATGAGCAAGGTTTAAGAAGAAATGATCCAGACTCAACAAAGTTCGCAATAGATGTGGTCGACATATTTGTATTAATGTCAACTATAGGCATTTGCTGTTCACGGAGGGTCTGTGTAATCCATAAGGGCGTTTGCGGTACTGACAGTCCATCAGCAGCCATTTCTGCTGCAATCGACTGGTCATTTGAAAATAGCGCAGACAATGCAAGTGATTTGTGAATTGATGGGGTGTCGACTATTGTAACGACTGAGCAAATTTGGTTAGGATCTGAAGCTGTGACGTCGTCCGTTTGACCAAGATATCTGTTGATGGCGTCGAGGAAGGAAGCCAAAAGAGCGTCATAAGCAGCAAGCACGATACTCTGTCGAGACTCGAGAGTTTCAAGACCATTGGTAGCATCAAGTTTATCTGGATCAAGACCGAGTAGCGTTGCACCTTCCAAAATATCGTCTTGATCGTCATTAAGCAAAAGCATGATGCCAGAAACCACGGATAGAAACTCTTGGAGAATAGCCGTGCCCGCAAGTCCACATTCCGCAAGTGCTTGCCGCCACTCGTTGGCTTGCAAAATTGTGCCTTCAGTATATGGGCCATTATTGCTTGCCGAAATTAGTGAATATAAGGAGTGATCTGAATGAAGTGACAGAGATTCCTTCTCCTGGGAGGTAGCCGACTCGAGCAAATACCTGAATACAGGAGCGCGCCCCAGGTTGTCAATCTTTGATGATCTGTCGTCTGAAAGCCTGAGAGAGCAAGCAAGTACTTGACCAGCCAGGTCAAGAGACAATTGAATGCCAACAGCTTTGTGTTCACGGCTTGGAGGCAGCAGGGCAGCAACTGCAGTCAGGGCGGTAAATATAGGACCGGGTGCATTGGGGAAGTCGTCAACGACCGACTTTAAATATGAGAGTAGTGTCTTGTCCTCGCCATTATCAGACCTGCACGAGCATATCAGCACAGTTTGGTCTTCTGCGCGTCGCCGGGCATGCTCCCACACCGTAGTAAGGAACGGAGAGTCGTCAATGGGCGCATCAGCATCGCCGTGTCGATTGAAAACCGCCAACACCGTAGACGTGAGCCAGATTGGGGCCTTAAATTCTTGGTAGCGGGCCTTGAGCTCTGCCAGAATAGCACCAGGCGTCACTTGGACCAGAGTCGACGACAACGGGAGGTCCATCTGGTAGCAACATTAGCATCGGATCCGAGCGAACAGCAGCACTAGCAGCGAGCACTCACCTTTCGGTATTGTATCGCGTCAAACAGCAACCCAGCTCCTCCTGCAATATCAACGATATACTCGGGTCCCAGCCAGCAGTCGTAGATTGTTCTCAGATCTATCACCAAGAGTGTTTTAAAGGGTGGTGTCTCGGCACCGCACCACCCAGGCAAAAAATAGATAGTCGCGCGGCTCAACCCGCAACAACAGACCGCTACGCGCTGGCAAGGTTCACGTGCACAGACTGGGTTCCCTGTCGTGCTTGTTCGCCTTTGGACGTCGATGTTTGATGTTGTTTATCTACGTAATGCTGTCGTTCAGCTACTTACTTACTTTACAGCTTCGCATGCTATGTAGGACAATGCTTTGCGCTGCTGTGGATGGCGCCGAGAGAGAGACGATTCATATCCTGGCGCTGGTGCTTATGTACATACAACATACATAACTAGGTACTTAAGTTAACTATTAACTAGTTAACTTAACTGTTAACTAACTCCTGGTGCTTACATAACCTTTGTGTACGAAAAACAACAGGGTGACCCGCGCTGCCGTATTCGGCAAGTTCTAAACAAAACCAGGCGATTAGAGCCAGGCTCCACAATCTAAGCGTATATATAAAGCAAAAAATTACTTTCAAGCAGACAAAAAAGATTTTGTAACATGATTAGTTTTATTTACATATATTTTCTCATATGTGCTGTGCGCCCGGCTTTTTGCTGGCAAATGGGCGAAAGTCAGACGTGTCCAGAAATAGACGGCTGCAGCCGCACCACTCGTCCCGGTTCCAGGCGACCGACCGGGGCCACAGGGCTCCAGCGAACGGACGAACAAGAGCCAGTATGAATAGCGGAAATTGTTTGCTATAACAAGAAAAAAAGAAGCAACTACGGGATTATTCTGTAGATATTTCATGAAGTGTATTTTCCTGGTTTGTCCAGGTTGTATGTATCGCTTGTCTCTTGGTGTCCGTTCGTCCCTGGAGGCACCGACCGGTGCGGCGGACAACCGTGTTTTGTCGCGAACACTTCGCTCGAGGTATGTCTGTCAACTGCGCTTCTGCCGACCACGACAACCAGGTGTTTACTGTAGTGCTTCTGCCGTCTCCTACAGTCCCAGCTTGCCTTTCTGCTCTCTAGCTGGTAGTAGCAATGCCTCCACAGGCAGACGTGTCGCAGCTGTCGGCTTCGGCCTTGACGGATCATGGCATCACCGCTCACCTCGGCGCCAGGTTCCACTCTGGCTCTGCAGTCACGACGCTCTCGACTCACACCTTGATCTCCGTCAACACCTTTGGCGATGCTCCAGACCTGACTGAGGCTTTGGCTATGGCCGCAAGGGCCTATGACCGCATGCTTCGGCGATCCGAGAACCAGCTGATTGTTTTCCAGTGAGTATTATTTTTTTTCTTTCCCGTCGCGACTAAAGCGCAAGCTAACGCTTGATTTATAGAGGAGAAAGTGGATCTGGAAAGACTGAAATACGAAATCATGTATGCAACAGACTATCTGCTACAGCACATGGGCATTTGTCGACGCGAGTTGCGTCTGCGCTGACGCTGTTTGGAGCGCTCACCGCTACGAAATCAACAGTAACTCCAATGGCATCTAAGGCTGGCCTATTGGCGGAATATCAATACGACAATGAGGCTTTGATGATTGGAGCCAAACTTGTGTCGTACAGACTTGATAGAGAGCGGGTTGCCAATGTACCTCCTGGCGAACGCAATTTTCACATATTCTACTACCTACTTGCAGGCACGTCTGATTCAGAGCGCGATCATCTTGCGCTCGATTTAAACATTAGATACCGATACCTTGGCCATTCTAGTCAGCTTAAAGTCAATGGCATTGACGATAAGAACAACTTTAATGCATTTAAATCAGCCCTTCGCACTCTTGACTTTACTCGCGCCGAGATTGCACATATTTGTCAGGTTTTGGCTGCTATTATTCACATTGGACAGATTGAGTTTGGTCCCGCTGCCGACGGCGACTCGGATCATGCGTCGGTTAAGTCTAGATATGAACTCGAGATAGTCGCCGCTTTCTTGGGTGTTCGACAGGACGATCTTGAGGCATCGCTAGTCTACAAGACTCAATCATTCAAAAAAGAAAGAGTCACATTGATTTTAGATCCTGTCGGTGCACGTGCTCATGCTGATGATTTGGCTCGCACTATTTACTCAGTCTTACACTCTTGGATTATTGAAACTGCAAACGAACGCATTTCTCAGGATGATTCGCTCATCTCCAACACACTTTCGGTTGTGGACTTTCCTGGTTTCATCCCGCAAATTCTTGGGATGTCTCATACATCTGGCGCAGAAGCATTAAATCAATTACTTTACAACACTGCCAACGAAGTCATCTACAATTACATGCTGGATTCATTCTACGGAAAGCTTGTGGAGAAATTTGATTCCGAAGACTTGCAGCCTCCATCAATCGACTATTTTGACAACAGTGATACAGTTAAATTGTTGACCAAAGAAGCGAGCGGAATTCTTCCTCTTTTGAATGATTTCACTCGACGAGGAAGATCTGGCAAGTCATTACTAGACAGCATGCACAAACGGTTCGACAAGAACCCCGCTATCGGAATCTCACCAATTTCTCACTCTTTCTCCATTAGACACTATCAAGGAGAAGTCGATTACCCAGTTGATCGAATTTTGGAGGCGAACACTGACGACATTTCTGGTGACCTTATGAACCTTTTCTCTTCCACGGTGTCCAGTTTTGTCCGTCAAATGTTTTCAACAAGCGCCGTCAACTTGATCAATCATCCACGCGAGCGTACTGCTGTCATCAAAGGGCAGCTTTCTTCTAAACCATTACGGCAGCCTTCACTCATTAAAAGAGACCGAGGTACAGTTCCACATCAACAGCAACAGCAACAACCACAAGAGCAGAAAACGTACAGCGCGACTGGTCAGTTCAATATGGCCCTAGCGACTATGATCAAGTCTTTTGAAGGAGCAAATGCATATTTTATTCATTGCATAAAACCAAATGATCGTCGTATGGTTGGTCAATTTGATGTCAAATGTGTCAGAGAGCAAATCCATGCTCTTGGTATTGCAGACATTGCAAAGAAAGTGTGCATAGCTGATGTGTCAATATTTATGTCATTTACTGAATTAATGGGCCTTGCTGGTTTCGATCAGAATTCAGCTATGATTTCATCCGACGGCGAAAAGGCCAAGTCAATATTTATCGAGCATATGTGGAGCGATAGAGATGCGATGATTGGTACCACTGGTGTGTTCTTGTCAGAGGCTGCTTGGCGTGAATTGGTAGATCCAAATGGCACCTATGTGTACTATAATCCACAGCGCGCCATGGGAAATAGATTAGATCCTTCTGTCGGCGTTTACAATGTTTATGGCGATGAAGCACTTGACAGGGCTAGATCTAGTGACGCACTTACACTTGGTGCCAATGGTGGCGCCGGTGGTGGAGATTTGTTCCAGAGTGTCCAAGCTCAGGAAGACATTGCTAATCGCTCACGCGAAGAGGAAATTAGTGAAGTCCGAGTTACAACCGCTAGAACGATATGGATGTTTTTGGTATGGCTATGTACGTTCTGGTTGCCTGATAGTTTTATCAAGAGCATTGGACGTATGCCTAGACGTGATATCCGAGTAGCATGGCGCGAAAAGCTGGCTATTAATATCATCATTTGGTTTATATGTTTAGTGACTGTCTTTGTCATCGGTGAGTATTCTATTGAATGTTGTGAGCTTCACTGACTGTCTAGTCGGGTTCCCAATGCTTATATGTCCTACGCAGCACGTTTACAGTCTAGAAGAGCTCAGTTCGTACAGTTATAACGATGATCCTGATCACACTTATATCGCAATACGCGGTGAAGTGTTTGACTTGACAAAATTTGCGCCTTCTCATTATCCTTCTATAGTGTCACAAGAAGATGTGCTGAATTATGGTGGTACTGACGCGTCTAACTTGTTCCCGGTGCAAGTGTCTGCCCTTTGTGATGGTAAAGATGGATCTGTTGATGAAGCTATTACATTATCTTATGAAGGCGAGAATACGACGGACACTAATGCGGTATACCATGACTTTCGCTATTTCCGTAACGACTCTCGTCCAGATTGGTACTATGAGATGATGCTTACTTTCCGTGGTAATTACAAGAAAGGAAATCTGGGATATACGACGAAGGCAATCGATAAGCTTGTGTCAAATGAACATACTATTGGTATTATCAACTCAAGTGTATATGATTTGACAGCGTACGTCGCTGGGGGTCGTCAAGTTCTGGTACCCGCTGGCGACAGTACACCTAACAATATTGACACAGATTTCATGGATTCATCTGTCGTGAGCTTGTTTCAGTCACAGAACGGTAATGATATTACGCAATATTGGAAAAATCTCGATATCGACTCGACTGTCAAATATAGTATGGAACGGTGTTTGAATAATTTGTTTTACATTGGTGATGTGGATACACGAAACTCTGCAAAATGCCAATTTGCGCGTTATTTCTTGCTTGCTATTTCTTGTTTCTTGGGATTGGTCATTACTTTCAAGTTTGTAGCCGCGTTACAGTTCTCGAAAGCTCATGTACCTGAGAATATCGACAAGTTTGTCATTTGCCAAGTCCCTGCATATACTGAAGACGAGGATTCATTGCGTCGTGCAATTGACTCGCTTGCGAAAATGAAATACGATGATAAACGCAAACTATTGTTTATTATTTGCGATGGTATGATAGTGGGTGCCGGCAATGATCGTCCTACTCCTAGAATCGTACTGGATATTCTCGGCGTGTCACCGGAGATTGATCCTGAACCTCTATCTTTTGAATCGTTAGGTGAAGGACAAAAGCAACACAATATGGGTAAAGTTTATTCTGGTTTGTACGAGGTAGCAGGTCATATTGTTCCGTTTGTTGTGCTAGTCAAGGTTGGCAAGCCAACTGAGATTAGCAGACCTGGTAACCGAGGTAAACGTGATTCACAGATGATGCTGATGCGATTCTTGAACCGTGTTCATTATAATTCTTCAATGAATCCTTTGGAGCTTGAGCTGTATCACCAGATTCGTAATGTTATTGGTGTTAGCCCCACTTTCTACGAATATATTTTGCAGGTCGATGCTGGTAAGTGCCTTGCTCACAGTAGTTACGATTGTATGCTGACTTTTTTAGATACGGAAGTAGCACCGGATTCTGCAACGCGTATGGTTTCTGCGTTCCTTAATGATACTAAGATCATAGCTCTCTGTGGCGAAACCTCGTTAGCTAATTCACGAAAGTCGATCGTGACCATGATTCAAGTCTATGAGTACTATATTTCGCATCACTTGACAAAGGCATTTGAAAGTTTATTTGGATCAGTTACTTGTCTGCCTGGTTGTTTCTCGATGTATCGTGTACGTACAGCCGACAGCGGTAAACCATTGTTCGTTTCCAACCTTGTGGTCGAAGGTTATTCCGAGATCCGCGTTGACACGCTACATATGAAGAATTTGTTGCATCTTGGAGAAGATCGATATTTGACTACGCTACTGTTGAAGCATCATCCAACATTCAAGACTAAATTCATTCGCGACGCAACCTGCTTGACTATTGCCCCTGATTCATCTAATGTGTTCTTATCGCAGCGTCGTCGCTGGATTAACTCGACTGTGCATAACTTGATTGAGCTTGTTCCTATGGCTCAGCTCTGTGGTTTTTGTTTATTCAGTATGCGGTTTGTGGTCTTCCTCGATCTCATGTCTACTGTTGTGCAACCTGTTGTGGTTGGTTATCTAGTGTATTTGTTTTACATGATTGGTACCGATCCGTCGTCCATTCCACTTACATCTATCATTATCTTAGCGGCAACCTATGGTTTTCAAGCAATTATTTTCATTTTGCGCATGAAGTGGGAAATGATTGGATGGATGATATTTTATATTGCCGCGATCCCAGTTTTCTCATTATTCTTGCCGCTTTACTCGTTCTGGCACATGGATGACTTCTCATGGGGAAATACTCGTGTGGTTATGGGTGAGAAAGGTAAGATGGTTGTTTTGTCAGATGAAGGTAAATTCGATCCTGCGTCTATCCCACGTCTGAAATGGGAAGATTTCCAAGCTGGTTTATGGGATGAATACGAAAATCAGACTATGATGGACTCAAAGAATGACTATGAACGTGCAACATCATTGTACCCACAATCTGATTATCGTTCTGAGTACCGTTCGCCGTCACCAACGCAGCAATCTGGTCGACACATGAGCGCCCAGTCGGAACGACACCGGTCGCGGTCCCCGTTCTTACAACCGAGTGCCATGACCCACGAAGGAGACATCGAACTTGGCGTGATCTCGGTTCCATCCGATGACTTGCTTTTACAAGAAATTAGAGAAATAATTCGTACGTCTGATCTGATGAGCATTACCAAGAAATCAGTCAGGCTTGAATTAGAACAACGGTTCGGAGGAATCTCGCTCGACATGAAGAGAGAGTATATTAACTCTGCTATCGAGGCGATCTTGGCGGGAGAGTTGTAAGCTTTTTTTGGGCTCGTATTTCGGTTTGGTGTTTGTGTTGGAATATTGCATAATATCTTGTTTAGTTGACTATCATTTTACTTAATATATCTAATATTGTCTAAATGAATAGATTTATTATGGGCGAAAGCGTCTGGCTCAGCCTTATTATACTCGGTACATACACACCCTAACCCACACAGCCAACCCAGCCACACATAGCCCAACACTAATTAATCATTCAAGGGATTTGTAGATGTAAAAATGTCACGTGCAGATAGCACGAGCTGATTGGCGATTGCGAGTGGTGGTGGAAATGTCGATATTTTAGTGGATCACGATTACATGAAGAAAATAGCTGTTTAACTCCTGTCTACTAATGCAATTGGAAATATGCAAAATACCGTGATACCTATAAAAAGCAATAATGCTGGCCGAAGCTGTTGTAATAGCCGCGTAGCTTGGGCGGCGTGACTACAACGTCAGACAACACTTGATTTGCACGAGTATCCCTTAGATAATTTGGGCCCAAGAGCGTCATCAAAGTTAAATAAGTCTGAGCCAGAGCTGATGGATTTAATTGCCGTTTTATGAAGTCTAACCGACCCATGTTGTCCACGTGGCCTATTTCTGGACTTGTTGTGGGAACACGACCACGGTCAGCATATAAGCGTCGCGTGCCCTCCCAGACTCTTTCTCCATTTCTATTTCTTGTTCTTATCACCTTGAAAGTTATTGTTACTAATTACTGCTGTATTCTGTTCCCATGATTGTGTAGGAAGGGGTCGCTAGCTGTCCTCCTTTTAAAGGTCAGCTAAAACAGTGTATGGTATACGTTCTATTATTGTTATTCATTTATATTGCTAAGCACAACACCTGTATTAGTCACTATTCTCATTTGGCCCTCACATTGTTCTCGCTCAACCTTCCAGAGAATCCCAGCTAAGGCAAGCATCATTATTCAACTATGCCACCCAAGCAGACTCCACGAGCTACACGCGCGGCAGAGGCCAACTCCGCCTCTGAGGCCCCGGTCCTCTCAGATACTCCTGCCTCCGCAAAGGAGCCGGTCACAAGTTCATACCTGTTCAACAGGCGGCGACAGCCCCGGAGGTTACAGTGGACAGCATCATGTCTCGACAGCGAGAGGTACTGCTACAGAAACTTAGCGCTCTGTCCACCTTGGGTTTTGACACAAGCACCGCCGACGACATTACTAAGAATTTGGGAGGCGAAATCGGAAGGCGCGCTGCCTACAGGTACGCTAAGTCAAAAGGATCTCGAGAAGTATTTTCCCGCCAAGCGGCACGTTTACCATGGCAAAGAACCTGGGGAATATTTACTGTGGCACTAGGGCTGCCTCTAAGTTTTCGAAAATCCGATTCCAGCTGTGCACATTCATTTCCAGATAAAAGTTAACAAGATTTTCTGGGCTTGGCCAGCGTGTACTCCAAGGTGGCGGAGGCTTGGACGATGGAATCCGCCACTCGACGAAGCACGGATTCAGATTGGTTGGCCAAGTTTGAAGACCTGAACAGCACGCTCCTCCGCTGTTTAGGACCAGATCCGCACAAGGGACTTATCTTTCGCAAATAAGTTGCACTCGGCTCGCCAGTCTGGCACGGAATCGAAGAGTGCCGTTAGTAGGAACCTTTGCACTTACCGATTACCGAGGCTCCTTGAAGCAGCGGAGGCTGAGTACCAGAAAATTTCTTCTGAGACTTTCCAATACCTTCCTGTTTTCTGCTCCCTTATTTTCGTCGTGGTGCCCATGACTGGATGTGGTTTTGTCCAGACTTGGTCCTGCGTCGCGCCATCCCTTTATACCATCGCTGGTGACCTTGACACTTTTTTTCCGCCGCTTTACAGCCGTTGCTATCCGCTGTATTGTGGAACTCCTCAGGCTTCCGGAGAATATGGTCAAGTTTACTGGCACTTCCCTCTTCGCCGCTGGTCGCGCTTTGCGGCCAGCATCTTCCTCCGCCGTCTATACCTGGATAACTTCTGGTTCGGTTTCTTTCCTGGTGTACTCTCGCTTTAATATCCCTGACAAGTGCACCGCACTGGTACTATATAACAACTGCACCATTCTCGTTGCTTACCGACCGGTGCGGTCGTACTTGCCAGCATTCAACCTGCAGCCTTACTTCATCCTCGCTACTGAAATAGGACATAACCTACAATTTTTGGCTTTGCTCGCTAATTGAGTAAGTACTTTATCTTGCTTGCTTCTGCATATTCTGATTTTTAATCTTTCGCCTGGTGTTTCCAGCTTGCTGCCCAGCGCGCCTTGGTGCTCAACTCGCAACTGGTTCAAGTGCAGACATTACGCATCGCGAGACTGGCAATCTCTACTGCGACCCAGAATGGTTCTTAATGCTTGTTCTGTAAGCAAGCTCTTCTGCCAGGTTTCAAGTTGCATCTACTAATTCGTTGGGAATGCCAAACTGTGTTGTTGTCTGGACTGGAAAACCTCGGTTGTTCCTTCGTCCTTATATGCTACTGACTTTGGACTATCTGAATCCAATACATACCCTTATTCTGCACTTCTCAAGAATATAACCAACATTACCAACGCTACCTCTGGGTACTCCCAAAGATACCTCTAAGAAAGCTGTACGATTTGTTGAAGTGGCTCCGGTCTCTGCAGATACCACCCAGGCTAAGAATACCATTCGCATCTCACCTGTTAAGATGACAGTTCCTAACCAAATCCAGCGCTACTTGACCTTGCGAGACAGCATGCCTCTTTGCGTTCCCGAGACACTCCTTGGATCTAGACGCAAGTCACAACCGCTAGAGAAACTCAAGTCCAAGGCAAAGAAATTCTCTGCTAATGTCGAGTATGGCGTTTTCGCAATTTCACTTGCCGAGGCGACGTAAATTCGGACTCGTTATTACTCCTCCAAGCTCGATAGCTATCAAGGCTGCTGCTGCTGCTTTCAGGTATAGAGCCATGTGAATGCAGCTCGCCGCCTATGTGAACTATGAAATTTTTTGGCGTTATGAATCTTTGAGTTTCTTGTTTCTTTTTGCTTTCTTGGTGACAATTATTATCATGATACTTGTTTATCTTTTTTTTTTTTGTGAACTTGAATAAATTTCTGTTAAGATGTGATCTTCTACAGTAAGCCCCATACAGGTCCATGCACTACCCACTCTACAGATAATAAACGATCTGAACGCTTAACACAGTGCTTTCTCTGATAACTTAAAGTATATATACTGTAATATAGTTTATTCTTTATGAACTCGATAAGTTGGAATAGCTAACTAAGCATTGATAAAGTATGGGCGACCAAACGCGCACCACAAATATTGCTAGGGGTAGAGTCGCGTAAGGGCGAGTTTGTTCGCATTGAGCCTTCCAACAATTGCACAAATCGAATCGTTAAAGGAAGGATTTCGGTAAGTGGTTTAGAACTTGTTTTGAGGCAGTACAAGGCCTATAGGGATACGATAAGATAAATTTTTGATGAAGAGATGCCAAACGACCACGGGCAGGAGGTGATCGATTTGTCATCGCAGATGATTGATCTGTCGTCGAGTCCAACCTCATCTCAGTCGTCCCTGGCGGTGGTAACTGCAGCAGTATTTGACGAAAAAGACAAATCATATGGAGTAGACGAACGGACTTCAACCGAAAGTTTTGCAGTCGATGAGCATCATTCTTCACAGAAGCCGGGATCGTTCCTGTCGGGTCTTGATAGGGGAGCGATGGAACGTGAACGACTAGCACGTGTTGCGAGAGCGAACGGTGGCGGCAGACCCAAGAGATTACGAGAAGAAGATATTGGCGTGGATATCAATGAAGACAAGCAATTTGTGGACTTGGACGAACCCTCATCTTCGTCCGAGATCAAGAAGACGAATGTTATGCGTGAGATCAAACGGACGCGCGAAGACCACGGGTCTATGCTGAAGTATCCGCATGGTGCTATTAAACGGACGGCAGTAAATGGATATGATAAGACTGTTACTGATATAACTATTGAGGAAGTTTTACAACCAGTAAGTACACGACTTTAATCGTCATCTGTTATCATCTGCTAACCTCTGGGTAGGACGCTCTTCGAGTCGCGGTATTATCGGCATTTCAGTGGGACTATGAGTGGCTACTACGTAAGATCTGCGTTGGAAGAACACAACTGATCTTGGTAGTCCCTGCAAAAGGTTCAGAAGAACGACAAGCTATGCAGCGGTCACTATCTGCAGTCCCAAATACACGGGTCTGCATGCCGCCGATGGGCACGCTTGTTAATTGCATGCATTCTAAATTACAAGTTTTGTTTTATGACTGCTATGTACGTGTTTGTATCCCGACGGCGAACTTGACCGATTACGATTGGGGTGAAGGGTTGGGTGTGATTGAAAATATCATATACATTCATGACTTCCCTCTAGGAAAAACTGACAATAACGAGTTACCAGAGTTTGCTAAGGAGCTGCTGCATTTTTTGCGGGCACAAGGAATGTTTACTGATGTGATTACAAAGCTAGAGAATGAAGTTAAATGGCAGAATGTAGAGGACGTGAGGTTTGTACATGCGATTGGTGGCGAGATCCGTAACAGTGATGATATCAGTCGGACTGGATACCCAGGTTTATCTAAAGCAGTACGGAGTCTAGGATTTAATGGCACAGTTGATGCGCAATGCGACTATTTGGTTTCATCGGTCGGTAGTCTAGCGCCAACAATTGTTGATTCTGTCTATAGAGCTGCTATTGGCAAAACCATACGTACTGACATTGTTCGTCGGGACGTTGTTAATTTTGTCGAGATTAAGTCACGGTTCAGAGTATATTTTCCATCTCATGATACGGTTGCGACTAGTAAAGGCGGATTTGGAAGTGCTGGAACAATGTGTTTTCAAAAGAGTTATTGGAATAAACCGGATTTCCCTCGGGATATAATGCGTGACGCCAGATCAGTTCGTCGTGGGTGTATGATGCACGACAAAGTGCTGTTTGTGCGATTCGATAGTTCAATATCAGCACCTATCTCGGATGTGTCGTATATCGGTGTTGCATACGTTGGTAGCGCTAATATGTCAGAGTCAGCCTGGGGCAAGATGGTGACTGACAGAATTACAAAGAAACCTAAGCTCAATCTCCGTAACTGGGAGTGTGGAGTAGTGATAAGAGTGCCATCACCACCAAGCGGGACAACTCACTCAGTAGAGAATGTGTTTGGGCGACATATGCCTGTGCCAATGGAAACGTCTGGTCGAGATATTCTCTACACCGACAAATGGCCGTGGTATTTTATGGATCCTGAGTTCCGACGTCGGAAACCGTAGCGTATATATCGGGGACAGATGGTTACAGTTGTCAAGCATTGCAAGAGTTTCGGTGTTATTTTTATAATTTTGTAATATACTTGAATGATAATGTTAAAATGAAGCTAACTATGAATTTTTCACTATGTTGTCTGGTTGAACGCGGAGATGCGAGCGAAGCGGCGCACAGAGCAAATGGCAAGGTCAAAAAAATATGGCTTGGACATTTCGAGTTCGCGTAGATTTATTGGCCACGTTTACTGATTGATCTAGTTAGCACTAGAAGTTGTTGATGCTCTGAGACGTGAATCGTGGGTTGAGATTGATATACCACTGTGGTTAAATGGCATCAGACGACGATGACGACCAACCGTGGGCAGATGCGCCTTCGTTTGGCGCCGGAACATCTACAGACACCACGAGATCGGCTCAGTCGTCTGTGATTTCGTCGGACGCGACTACTCCGGTTGATGGATTTACGACGCCTATAGGAACCAATTTCAAAGACAATAGCGAATACTTTGACGCTGTGAGTATCAATGGTGGATCAGCTGATGGGTTGAAGACACCTGTTTCATCAGATCTGATCTCGAATCAACCGACTACATCCAATGGTGACAGTCAATTTGATAATATTACCGCCCAATCTGGTGATTTTGAGGAAGATGAAGATGATGATTTTGGAGACTTTGGAGAAATAACGGAAGCATTGACAGAGCCTAGCCCGATAGCTTCAGCCTCGCCGGTTCCAGTATCGCCGCCGCCACAACTGCGGAGGCCACAGCTACGGGTTTTGGATAATTCAGATTTTATCAGACAAGATATATTAGAGTCAGCAATTGATTCATTAGCACTCAATGTGTTCCCAATGACGATGGTGCGGACGCCTATGTTTGGTAGTGAGGAAGAAGAGCGGTTGGCGACCCCAGATGCGGTGTCGCCATTACGGTTGTCAGAGCGGAGGTAAGTTTGAGAAATTATGAGTATTGACGCGAGTTCTAAGTATTTTAAGTATTGAATTATGGAAACAATTGTCGAATCCACCAAGTCCAACCCCCAGAGAATGGCGAATATCTCTGATCCGTCGAAGTTATCTGGTAACTGCTGGAGTTCCGGTCGATCTAGATCAAATCTTGCCAGACGACAGTAAACCGAAGCCATTGGTAATTTCTGGGTCTGGTAAAATAGGACGGAGTAGCACGATGCCATTACCGTCTTCAGGATCAGAACCAAACTTAGCGCGATCAGCTACCGATACTGAACCAAACAAAAATAACCCGTCGTCCGAACCTAATTCACGAGCTGTGTCTCGTACCGGGACGCCTTCAATTCCACCAGAACTTGATATGATTCATGCTAGGCAGTTGTCGATGGTTAGTGAGGTTGCATTGAATAACATGACTTATGACCAGCTGATGGCACATATGACCGAGCTTGAAAAGGTGAAGATCGAAGCATCTACAGTGTTGGCGTACTGGCTCGATAAACGGCTGTCAAGTGAAGAAGATAAGACTAAATATGAGGGAGTGATTGAATCATCGATTGAATATGCTCAAAGATTACGCAAGCATACGACCAAGCTTGCGGCTATTCCACGCGCAAACTCACTTTCGAGATCGAATTCTTCTTCAGCACGGAACTCGACTTCAAAGCCAAGCAACGATATAGGTCGGTAGAGACAGACAAGAGTTCTAAAATTAGCATTTGGGTAGAAAAATTGGCTTTTTAATGGAGTTGTGTGTGTTTGTAAAAAGAAAAAAGGAAAAAATATGAAATAGTTTGAATGTTATTTTACCGTATCCTGTCTAACTAATCGTAGCAAACCCCTATTATGATTTTATGATCTCGCCCAGCATCAAGGTTCGGTCATTCGACGCGGTTAAGATGACATTATGCTCAAAAGGTGAGAATCTAGCGTCATTGACAGCACCTTGATGACCAGGTAATTTGTACAATACTTTTTTTGTTTGAGTATCCCAAATCACAACTGTGCGATCGGCAGAACCAGAAATGATCTTTGATCCATTAGGACTAAAACTAGCGCGTAATAGCATAGGTTCTAAATCGCTCGCAGGTGCTCCTTCATAGATATTTAATAATCGTGACTCGGGTGCAAATTGCCTTATATCCCACGTTCGTACGCTACTGTCCATTGACCGCGACAACAAGAATTGTGAATCTGGGGATATACTTAAAGATGTAACCGGATCAGTATGGCCTGACAAGGTATATGATTTTTGTCTATTTCTTAAATCCCATGCAATAATCTCGTGATCAATACCAGCTGAAAAGATTTGATTTCCGAGTTGATTAAATTCGACCGCAAGAATTGGGAAATCTGTCTGCATGTAATCGATAGAGTATTTCGACCGAGGATCCCATAACCCGATCGAGCCATCGTCTGATCCGGATGCAATTATTTCTGTACCTTGTTTGACCTTACTGATCGTATTGACGATGTCTTCATGACCAACATGCTTGCGTACACGAGTACCTGATTCAACATCGAATATCCCAAGAGTTTTATCTGATGATGAAGAATACACCTCTCTTGAACTTCTTGAAAATATTAAATCTGTGATTGCGCCCTTGTGACCCTGGATTATCCCAATATTCTCATTTCCTCCATATGCATTCCATAGTACTTGTCATTAGCTCATTGTCTTGCCAAACTCTGTTTCACTTACATATTGTTTTATCGTGCGCTCCTGATGCTATGAGTTGGCCCGATTCGTCAAATCGTGACGCGTATACCTCGCCCTATTGAGTGTTAAAATTATATGTATATATATATATATATAACTAGGTGAAAACTGTCGTGCGAGCAAACTTACGGCATGTCCAGATAGTTGTATAATTGGCGCTTGTAAATTAGACGTTCGTGGGACCTGAATCATTAGTTTATATCATACAACTTGAACTAAAATGAGAAAATACATTTTGAATCAGTGGTCCATTTGATGGAGATGTGTTGACAACAGCGACCGAGTTTGCAGCAGTAATACGTCTTTTGGCGACAGAAGACTCCGATCCTGGTCCATCTTTCCGTTTATCTGACATTTTTATGACCCAAAAAAAATAATGCAAAAAATCAATCAAACGAATTGTTATGAAAAGTTGGATCTAGATTGGAGAGAAAGATTGGAGATAGATATTGAAGTTCACGAATTTTATTGAAATTTGGCGCTGCGGCGTGGCAATAATATCTTTGAATTCCGAGCGTCTTTTTGTCTTCGAAAACGGGCTTGTCTTTTAGTGGGGGGGTGTGATTCAGAAAATAGATCTCAAGAGAGAATACTGTTTATTAGGTATAAATTGTTATACTGGGTAACAAATACAGAGGTCGTCGACAGTTGTGGTAGGTATTGAATGCGATCGATTACAGCAGATCGTGCGGGTTTACTGAGTCGACAGCAGCTTTCATCGGAGAAGATCGGCTTAAGTTAAAGAAGGAGGATATAGTTACGTTATTTATTATCATAATGTCAAAATCAACGCGGCAGATTGGCGAGGAAGTATGGAAGGGTAGAGTTGAGAAAGTGGTAGGTAGCAATTACAAGTTGATCTCGACGGATCGTTGGTTTTGGGTGATGATCAACTGCATAATCTAACCGACTATAGAACGCCGAATTGGTTACGCTTACTTATGGATCTGTGGTGGCACAATTATGCAAGGATTTCAGTAATGATTATGTGCAGGTGAATGAGCAACTTGACAAGATGGGGTATAATATCGGAGTTCGACTGATTGAGGACTTTCTCGCAAGAGCAAACACTCCACGCTGCAAAAGCTTTAAAGAGACAGCTGATGTGATATCTAAGGTGAGAACGGAAATTTTAAAGATTAGTAATATGACGAGGGGTTATGTGCTGATACGGTTGCACGGTTAGATTGGATTTAAGATATTCTTGAATGTTACGCCAAATGTTGGTAACTGGTCGCCCGATTACAAGCAATTCAGCTTGATCTTTGACGAAAACCCATTGGCGGACTTCGTTGAACTACCTGATGACGGCAAAGCAACAAATGAGCTATGGTTCTCTAATATTCTTGCCGGCGTGCTTCGTGGTGCTCTTGAAATGGTTTGTAATGGTTGTTTGAGTTCGATTTGAACGAACGCTAATTTTTGCGATAGGTGCAAATGCAAGTTGAAGTACAGTTTGTGAGTGATGTATTGAGAGGGCATGAAACGACCGAGCTTAGAGTCACACTTATACGTATATTAGAGGATGAGATGCCGGTTGGCGATGAGTAGGCATGTGTATGATGTATATTAGCGAAGAATTTAATAACGATTATTGCGAATTGGGGGGGGGGTGGAGGAGGAGGAGGAGGAGGAGTGTTTGCTTATCTACTCCAAAAACTGTTAATAATTCTTTACTGTATCGTAAGACTATGTCCATACATATTAACACTAACAATATATCCATCCATGGTTGGTGTATCACTGTAGAAGTTGAGCTCGAGGTGGGTTACCCGGGGCCAAGCGACGATTCGGGAAGGGGCTGGCCAACAACAACATTACATCCGACTGAAACAACAGCAAACGGGAAGAATTGAGCAATAACTTTGAATTTATAATACCTAGATTTTTTTTGTTTTGTTTTGTGAAACCGAGCTTTTTGGTTTTTAAAAAGAAGACTGTACAGTATCAATAGCCATTTCATCGTTATCAGACCTAAGCCCTAAGTCAGTACCAACCCCTTGAGCGATCCCGGTTCAACGAGTCGCCGCCGACCGATAAGTCGAGTTTCGGCAGAAAAACCACACCCCTTACGCAACAACAACGAAGACTCTGCGCCCAATTGGATGCCATAATAACTAATAACTATTATTACCATTTAGTTCTGTACATGCATCTCTCGCAGCATCAGCTTTTTTGGGGGGGGGGCTTGTGACCTTTTGTCCTCTTCCAGGATCCGGATGGTCAGGGTAATCCAGAACTGCAAGCCAGCCAGGCCGGGTAGTAGTAACCCCCCCATCCGGGTTGCCTTCCCCTATACCCTAGGGCTACACAATAAAATAATAACTAATAAGTTATCTTCTGTCTTGATTAACTAATAATATTAATAATTAACTAGTCATGCCCCAATAAATTTTATGCCCCGGACGGCCGGGCAAGCCGGTCGGTGCCCTAACCCGGCAACCAGACCAGCGGCGACCCCGAAAATGTCCAAGGACCCAAAAAGAGTCCTACCCTACGAGACTTCGACGAGATCACGACCGACGACGGCGACTGGGCGACGAAGAAGAAGAAGAAGGATACCCTCCAGGCTCGCCCCGATCCACCACCACCACCACCACCACCACCACAGCGATCCGACGACCGACGAAGCTCACTCTGCCCAGTGCTCCCCCCGGTCGCAGCCTATTCTTCGGCATCTGGTCGCACTTTCTCTCTTGCAATTGATTGCCGGTGTGCGCACCTCACGACGACCACACTCTCCCCCTCCAAAAATAATAACCACCATATGAACCCGGACTCTACAGTTGTTGCCAGTGGTGCGGGTCCTGCGACGGCTTCCACTGCTCAGCAACCTGGCGCTGTTGCCACCAGCGGTAACATTGGAGCGAGGACAGTGGGCCAGGCGATGACCCAGCAACAGCAACAGCAACAACAACAACAACAACAGCAGGTGCCTGGCCAACAAGGTCCCGGTCAGCAACAGGCGGGAGCCAACCACAGATCCGAGCAGGACTTTCTCAATGCATACATCTACGACTACCTGCTCAAGCACAATCTTAACGCGAGCGCTCGTGTGTTTGGCCAGGAGGCAGACGTCAAGGTCCACTCGGTGTCCAAGGGCGCCCCCACCAATGCTGGAGGCTCGTCGTCGAGATTTGGCAAGGACGGATCATCGGACCCAACCAAGGCCCAGATCGCAGGCACCGGCGGGAACAGCAGCCAGTCCGCAGACGATGACAGCAAGCACGATGTCAAATCACGATCCAACGGCCCGGATCTTGACAGTAACGCAACCGGCAACAACGTTGATTCGAAATCGTCGTCGTCCCTGTCCGGCGACTCGATCGATGATCCGGCCGGCGGGGTGTCTGGTTCGGCCAATACTCTCAACAAGTCAGTAGGGATTATTGATGCTCCAGAAGGTTTCTTGTTTGAATGGTGGCTCATCTTTTGGGATTTGTTGTTTGCCCGATCTAACAAGCCATCAGGGCTTCCCGCTCAGCAATTTATCCAAGCCCAGGTAGGTTTAACTGATTTACAATGGAATTTTTCTTTTTTTTTCTTTTTTTTTTTTTTTTTTTGAGAACTTTTTTTCTCTAATAGATAGCGAATGCGTCAGGAACAAGCTGCTCGTGCTGCTCAGCTCCAACAACAGCAACAGCATGCCGCTGTGGTCGCTGCTGGCGGTGGACCAATGGGGCCTGCTGGTAGCCAAATGATAAATCCAGCCATGGCAGGCGCCTATCCGCAGATGCTTAATCGATTCCCCAATGGTGTTCCAATGAGTGCTGAGGATGTTGAAAAGCAGAGACAACAACAATTTGGCAGACAGGCCGCATTGAATCGAAGACCTGGTTTGACGCCGTAAGTTAAATCCGGTTTATTTTATTTATTTTATTTTTTTTTTTTTGCTCATAGATGGACCGCTAACGTCGCAGTGCACAATTTCAAACAATGAAACAACAGCAAATGCTGGCTCAGCAACAGCAGCAACAGATGTCTCAAGGCCAAAACGCACAGCACATGCAAGCAAATCAAGTGCATGATGGCCAATCTCCACAGTCTGCCCAGACCGGCTCACCTTCTAAACGACAACGCTTGTCTCCAGATGGTGCCTACAACTCAGTTGCAGCTAGTGGACGTGGTATGACTGTGCAATATGCAAACAATCCCGTGGCTCAACAGCAGCAGCAGAACGCACAACAAATGCTACTCAACACCGGCATGAGTCCAGGGCAAATCAATCCAAATAACTTTAATGCTGTCCAGATTATGCAAATGAAGCAACAGCAGCAGCAACAACAACAGCAGCAGCAACCAGGCGGAGTACAACAGCCTCAGCAGGGACAGCAAGTTTCTGGTATGAATCCTTCAGCATTTCAAGCTCAGCAACTTCAACAATACTCTAATAATTTAATGAATAATCAACGGGCATATTTAAATATTAACAAAGGACAACCTGGCCCTGGAGGTCAAATTCCTGGCAGCTCGCCTATGATGCCACACTCTTCAGATCAAGTACATTCTTCAATGCATGTTTCAGATGTCTACGGCCAAAATGCAGCAATAGCTGCCGCAGCAGCGGGGCAAATGAGAGTACCACCAGGCCAACAGCCAGTTGGAGGAAACACAAACGCATTGCAAGATTATCAAATGCAGCTCATGTTATTGGAACAGCAGAACAAGCGTCGGTTAATGGTTGCTCGTCAGGAACAGCAAGATGCCATTATTAAACAGCCTACTCCTGGTGTTCCAGGTCAAGAATCTGCGTATAATGCCATGTCACCACAGCAAGGCAGACCTGTACCGTCTCCACAGACTGGTATGGATGTGTCCAAGAGAGCTACTCCAAAAATTTCTAATCAGCCAACTCCAGGTTCTCCTGCATCTGGTCAATTGCCTGGTTCGCCAATGCCTGATGGCCAGCATGGTTTGAACTCGACTGGTAACCAACACGGCCAAGGCCGCAACACGTCTCCGCACATATCTGGATACAATAATGGTATGGAGCAGTTTAATGTTATGGTTGGTCAAGGAAATAATATGATGATACGTGGAGTACCACCGCAAGGTCATCCAGCTGGATTTAATCCTCATATGCATCAGATGAATGTTGAAAATAGTGCTGCTGGTCGCGGCAGAGGCCAAACTCAACAGATGGCTAACGGCGGAATCATTTGGGCGCAACAGAACAATGGTATGCCAAACAAAATGCAGCAATTTAATGGGCAACCGAATTCGCAGCAAATGCCGCAACAGCAATCAGCACAACAAGGTTCTCAGCAAGGTCAACAGATTCCCGGTGGACCAATGTCAAGGCAGTCACAACAACAAATGCCACCGCCGCAACCTCCTTCAACAAATGCTCAGCGTACAACATCTTCACCATCAATATCAAATGCTCCGATTACGGCCCCGACTCCACCTACTAAGACGACCGGTAAAGCCAAGAAAGAGACTGCTGCATCGAAGAAAAAAGGTACACGGAAAGCACAGCAAGCAGCGGCAGCAGCCGCCGCAGCGGCCGCTGCGAATGCTGCATCTAATCAACCTGTTACGCCTTCAGCTACTCCTGGACCTACGTCCGAGCCACCAACACCGACGACTCCAATTACGCCACAACATCCTAACTCATTTTCCAATGGAAACGGTGGCCCGACTGGCGGTAACCCGTTGTTAATGAAGGCAATGAGCCAAAATGCCGCAAATGCTGGTGTTAATGGTAGCAATCAGTCTAACAGCACTAATTCGCCGAATTCGACGACACCTTCAGCAACGGCAGTTGGTGGCACTAATGGACCCACATCGGCCGCAACGAACGGTGCGGTATCTACTCCTAATACACAAGAACCACAACAGCCATCAACGTTTCTTGACACCGATACTTCATTTCTATCTGAATTTGGCGGCGGTACAGACGGTGACGTTGGAGATCTCGACTTTGATATCACTACATTTTTAAATACTGATGATGCTGGTGGCGGTATGAATTTTGATGCGTCAACATCATTTGGTTGGAATGAAAGTGTTGAAGCCACGAGTGAGGTGTGATCGCATGCGAGTTCTTACTACTTAATATTGCATATACGATGCTTATCGGTTTCTAAAGGTCCTTGGACATGTACTATATTTTTAAATTTTTTTTTGATGTTTTTTTTTTGTTCTACACTTGTTGATCCTAAATTTGCATTTTTTTTATATTCAAAATCTGCAGTTTACTTTTAAAGCTTATTGTTGGTTTTTTTTTTTTTTTTTGGGTGTTTTCGGTGTTTGGTCATAATATCGTGAAATCTGAAGTATACGGTGTCGTGTGTACCGTTGTTGATGTTACACTACATTTTTGTTTATTTATCAAGCCAAGTGTCTTACTAACGAATAACCACTTTTTATGTTTTTATTTTCTATTGGTTGGGCCAGAGTGAATGTAGATGTCACTCTTAGCTTCGTAAGAGGACATTATTGTTTAAACGCGCCTCTTTGTGTCTATAGTCTATTTTTTTTTTATTACTTGTAGTTTACCTGTAATGAATACCTTAACGTTAATAATTTATTTTATGAAACCACAAAGGTAACCTAGCCTCAGATTGAAACAATCTCCACTGATGAAAATTCTTTTCCTTTCAGTTTCTCGAGTGCTTCACCCGCATAGCTAACACTAGCTGGTACTTCAACACCAATCACACCATCATTTACGATTGCACCAGCAGCTTCAATCCATCTTTTTCCTTGTTTAAGTACATCAGCGCGCGACGAATCCGCATCGTCTTCACCAGCTGTTCCGACTTTATTTTTAAGCGGTGAGAATTCATCTTGTCTAGAGACTTCAAGGTTGGCGAACTTGTCGATTGAAATTTGCCGGAAGCAATCAAATATAAATTGTTCTAATTTGATTCCGTTTGGAGATGATGGCGAAACTGATTCTCCTGTAGATAAATCCACACAAGGGATTTTCTTTCTGGCAATGTGATATGGCAAGTAATTTTCGGTCCAGGCAGGGATAGTTTCCAGATATTCAATAGAATAGTAATGGTTGACAATATTTGCGGTACGGAAAGCAAGTTCGTGCTTGCCGTTGATTTCGACTGTTTTGTTTGCCATTTCAGATGAGATTTCAGAATACTCAATCACAGCTGGACGACCATTTTTTGCGACAATCAGCCCGACATTTTCATCTGGCGAGCGCTTTGGAACTGATTTTGTCGCGACATGGACTTGACGCAAAGCAGCAAACCCAATAAAGATTGGATCAGCCATCTTAACGAGACAGTTGTCAACACAGTAGGCATGTACATGCTTAATTCCGCGCTTCTTCATATCCTCAATCATTCCTTGGTCACAAAGTGCTCGATAAATACCACCGTTTCCATCTGGGGCGACCGCAAGTTTGTCCTTTGCCTCGAGTAAGATTTTGCCAGAGTCGTCGATACATGGCAGAACGCCTTGCTCAAAAAAAATTATATTATCTGAACTAAGACCAAAATAATTGTTTTCCTTGAAAAATGACTGTGTAGGCGCACGAGTAGGACCTGAAGTCATTACATACCAAGGAATCACAACATCAACCTTGCCGGTTGTAGACTCCACCAATTTCTGTAACGCTAATATCCGCTCGGCTTGCAGTTGGAACAACGATTTGTGAGACGGAAGACCAATATCAAAACAGCCCTTAGGCGCAGAAGAGCCCAGTCTTGTACCTTGGCCACCAGCAAGAAGCACCACAGCTACCGAGTTATGTGCGATCAATGACTCGCCATGGTGCTTCCACTCAGCCAACTGCTGCTCTGACGACGTCAAAACTGAAGCCGATGCTGAGTCAGGTAAAGGTGTGATTTCACCAACAGAAGTGTTTGAATCGTCGGTTGACGTACCAGAAAGCACCAGCTTAGCAATACCGGTCACTCGTTCGGGATCAATCGTGCTGAGTTGTTGTAGGAACCCAATCTTGGACTGTTCCGACAGCTCGTCGAAGAATGTAAACACGTGGCCCTGGCCGTTAGCCTCAAAGATCCGCTTGAGTTCAACTTCCGACATTTTAATTGGTACAGTGGATATATACAATGTAGTATTGAGCAGTCATAACCGGGGTTCTGCTGGGTGACAGCGATCAGTCTAATATATGGTGCGTCTAATAATCCTTTAAATAGACGCGACACCGACTTTGGGGGCCAACCCAAAACAATAAAATCAGCCGCACCTTAAATAACTTTAAAAAAATCACGTGAATGCATGGATGGCACTGGCCGGCGTTTTTGTGTACCAGATTTATCGATTCCATACCTGGTTATAAATGTCTAATGTGACAGCACTTTATCTTGACTCGTTTGACTCGGGAGTTTAATGCGAGTCTTATTGTTATGTACACATACACTGTTCCGCACTTGCGGCAACCGAGGCAGCTCTGGTGCCTATTTGCTGCAATGACCAGTCTCATCTCATCGAATTCCTATTAACAAAAGCTTACAATGGAATCAACTCGCGTTGTCAGGATTCCCGACGGCCAGCAATCGCACAGAGCAGAGCGGTCTTATGCCTAAAAAAGTGTACATAGATAATTATTAAAGACGTGAACCTGGCGGAGTTAGGGCCTTTCGTTTTACATCGTTGTAGTTAAGCTCGGCGTACAGCGACGTCAAGCGAGAACTCACAAAACAGCGCCTGACAGAGCCAATTAGACTCGAATCTTTCGAAAAAAATTATAAGTTGATAATTGCATTGACCTGCGACCCAATTGACCCCAATTGTCGCTAACTACAAAAAGTTCTGTTGCACGGAAGTTTGTACTAGCGACTTCGTCGACTCGCCCGTGTAAGGTCGCCTCCGGTCTGACTGATAAGCTACGGGCGATAAGTTGCAGCGAGGTTTCGCGAGCGCCCCGAACTCAACTGCGTCCGAGTCGTCTCATCGTTTTTTGTACATATACAACTTCTCCCGACCGACTCCTCTGCTTCATTGACCATCAGCCAGTCTTGTCATCCACTCAATTGATCGCCACCATGTCCGAATTTAAGACCTTTAACATCGAGCTGCCTCTCAAGTGCGGTGTCACCCTTCCCGCTTTCATCAAGTACTACACCAAGGGTGATCCAAAGAACCCCGCTGTGTTCATCCCATCATGCTACACCGGTCGCCTCAATGACACCATGAACTACATCACCGGCGACGACTGCGCTATCTCGCCCAAGAAGTACTTCATCATTGTCGCTGGTCTTTTTGGTGGTTCTGAATCGTCGTCTCCATCGACCCAGCCGGCTCCGTTCGACGGTCCCAACTTCCCCGTGACTGCATACGAGGACAACATCAATGCTCAGTACGCTTTGATCAAGTCTCTCGGAATTGAGAAGCTCAAGGCCTACATTGGCTACTCCATGGGTGGCCAGCAAGCTTACTACTTTGGCTCGATGTATCCTGATGCGGTCGAGTACATTGTCCCCATCGCTTCGTCAGCCAAGACCTCCGGCTTCAACTGGAACTTCCTTCAGGGTGTCATCTCTACTATTTCGGCTTCGAGCGATTTTAAGGCTAATTCCTACTCTGAGCCCGTCGTCATTGGCTGCAAGGCTTTCGGCAGAGTCTACTCCAACTGGGCACTTTCATTCGAGTGGTTTGAGGAGGAAGCTTACAAGAAAGCTGGGTTCAACACCGCTGAGGAGTACCTGCTGAAGAACTGGGAACAGCGTCTTCTTACCTGGGATGCCCGTGATCTCATCACTATGGCGGTTACATGGCAGAACGGTGATATTTCTACTTTTGCCGACGGTGACCTCGCTGCAGCTCTTAAGAAGATCAAAGCTAAGGTCTTGGTCATGCCTACCAAGACTGACCAGTACTTTAGATGGGAGGCCTCGGTCAAGGAGGTTGAGGCTCTTGGTGACAATGGTACTTTGGCTATTATCCCATCCGTTTGGGGTCACATTGCTGGTGGTGGTGCTGGTTACGATGGCGAGCAGGCCTTTGTCAACAACGCCATTACCAAGCTCATTGAGGCTTAAATTGTTATAACTTATTTGATGTCATTATTCATTAATAGAATATAGATAACAATGAAATCATTTGCCTATCCTTCTTATTTCCCAATGTCGAAGTTCTTGTAGCCACTGTCTTGTAGATATTGAACGCTTGTGAGTTGTAGGGTCGGGTCGACGACGCGTCTACAGTCTTGACGCGTCTTGCTCTGGAGGTGTCAAAATTCTAAAGTTGAAACTATACGAGTTAAATCACAAGCTAGTCACGATCCTTCAGACGAACTTTTATGTGATTAGTAGTAAGGGATTAGAGATTCTTTTGGAAATTATATAATGTCTGGCGAAGATGCGGACGTTGAGCTTCTTGATGTTAGTCCGCGTATTGATCAAGAGTGACACAAACTGACTTTCTAGCGATTGAAAGCGGCCGTTTGGTACACAGGTATGATAGTATAGTAGTAGTGGATTGATACTAAGTATATGTATTATTACAATGACACAACTAATTCAGTAGTTGGACGGATCGTGGAGGAGGAGTGTGAGAGTTTAGGTAGTCATGCGACCCCTCAGTACATTGCATCTCTGACAGAACTGGTTTACGCGCAAGCAGGTTAGTGTATTTAAGACGTAACGAAGTAGGTTAAAGTGCTAACTATTGCAGTATCAGCCGCTAATGATATAGAATCTTTTGCAAAGTGAGAGAGTCTGACTTTACAACCGTAAAAACTTGTTTGGACGCTAACTACCATAGTCACGCCAAGCGAAAAGTAGTATCTGCAGATGACGTATTAATGCTATGTCGGCGCAATGATGGGTTAAAAGAAGTTTTGGAAGATTTTATCTTGAATTTGCAGACTGAACAAACAACTAGAAAGCAATGATTGGGGTAAGCGAGACTCACACTAGTGCATGACCAGAATCCATGAATATCGTGGGACTCACATAATGATTGGGTATTAATAGCAATATATAACTATTATCGACTCTGGTTAACGATGAGTTTATATTTCATTGGGAGTTTATAGCGTCCGACTTGCCCATAACCGCGTCCTGAAATCATTTGTTTACACTTTCCTAATTCGCGTGACATAATTTAGTATTTCATGCGCTCAACCATGATTTCAACTTCTCGTAACTGATTGACATTACATTAACATTTCTCACGTTAGTAAGCACTTAAATGGCGACGAATCAAGCAATAGTTTATGAGAATATACATTTTGGTGTTCTTGAAAAGTTCCAAGAGCTTTTGGCACATAGAAAGTATGTTGAAGCGGTTGTCAACCGTACTGGATCTAAACTACGGGTTCTTATCGAACCATCTGGTACTAATGCTTCTTTCATTACTCGCTCTGCATATGAATCTCGAATTTTAGGACGTTCGATCGGCCCAGATTATCTGTATACGGAGCAAACTCCACGAGAACCCATGATTGCTGGCAACAAATTAACGAGGTTGGTGCTCCTCACCTCTCTTAGTGCACCAAACTATTTGGTCAACCAGGGGATCCAGGCTACAGAACTGAAGGACATGCTTCTACCTCAAACAGTCTATCCAACGATTAACAAGTCTACGAAGAAAAACAAGAATCGTAAAAAGAAAAAGAAAAAGAAGACCAGGAAGACTGATACTGTGGAGGATACCTCGTTTTCCGAGCTGATTCCGGATATGAACGAATTTCTGAAATCTTTGAGTGAAAATTTATCCGAGATCAATCCGATGACTCATAACCTGGAGCTAACTCAAAATTTGGAATTGAATAACAGTCGGGAACTAAACTTAACCGGAAAAACCTCACCGTCTCGACTCTCTGCTGATAGCTCAATCTGCGAAGCAGATGTAACTACTGAATCTGTTGTCTCAGATAGCTTGAAACCATATCGCTATATTATTCAAGGTGCTGATCAGATTGGTGATTTGAGCAATGGATCTTTAGATGGAGCAAACGACGTTCAGCGTGTGGCACCATTAGTTATAGTGGACACTGCAGAAAACTTGGACAACAAAGAAGAAACTTTCTCACCCAGTCGGCGATTTGCGAACTTTGCATGGGAAGAAAGTGACGAAGGCGAAATAGAACTCCCCACTTGGCTGGTGACTCCAGACAATTCGATCGACCGCCAGTCCACAGTTCCACTTAATACTATCAACACTACGAGCAATAGCCCGGTATTGTCTCCCGGTACTTCGCCAAGAAGAAGAATGTCATTTATTGAAGCCATAAAGCGAAATATCAAATCTAAAGACTTCAAGGTAAATGAACACAATGGCAATGACCAAACTGCGGCACCAATTAGCCCAGCTAATGGTACAATGGCTTCCAGGACTTCAAGCGACGGCAAGGTTGTTGACTCATCAACGCTGAAATTAGATCACGTAAATCCTAAGGTTGAAATCACGGAACCAGAGCCAGAATGTAAAATTGTAAGGGAGCCTGTTTCTTTTGCAGATGCACTGAGGTTGGGTGTGAGTTTTATTGAGACCAAAAGAGAAGCAAAAACGATAGATTTGGAGGAGAAGCCAACACAAGACAAGATTGAAGCAACAACATCAACAGATATTGCAGATGAGATAGCTCAGGAACAGGAGACTAAACAAAATCTCGAGTTATTCAAACCAATCATACCATCAGCGTTACCACCATATGAAGGTTTGGTTCCTTGTTACTTTGATAATTTCAGAGTTCTTATGAGATGCACCATAGTAGACCGACTTAATACAAATGACACTAGATACTTTTGGAAGAACTTTGATATCTTCTGTGGAAGAAACTTTTTTAAGGAGCATCCTCATCTATGGCTTCAGTATTCTGATGGGGAGGGATGGCAAACTCTAGGCACCGAGCGTCTAGCTCTCCAAAGTCCTTTAACTGTCAGGTATACAACATAAAAACTACATGCTTTCTTAACTAACAATAGCTTAGCTGGGAGGAGCGTCAAAAATTCCATATAAAACGTACAGAAGAGTTGCATCTATATATTTCTGGCGTCACTATGTTTCGTCGTCATAAAATTGAAGATGCTACTAAATTACATGGCCCTCACAACCCCCCGATAATTGGTGGTAGGGTGCTAGATACGATTTCAGGATATGCCGTTTATGCTGCAACTAATTCAGCACTTAATGATTTTGGAGCTTGTTGCGCAGGCCTACCGAATCATGTTTCACATCTCGTCGCCCTACGGAAATCGTTGTATACAGCAATGTGCCAATATGATAGCTTATTTAAACATATTGTGATACACACTTCTATGGAGGAGATTGCTACGGCATTTACAAATCTGAAGAATATGAATCTGGATGGAGATAATTTATCAATAGAGACAGCGGAATGGCGCGAGGTTCGAGACACCGTTTTCATCTTGCGCTCGTCTAATCGATCTGTCGAAGTCAGACCTGCTAATACCGCTTCATCTTTGACTGTCAAGAATGCGCTCAGGAAAGCAAAGAAGTAAGTTGCATAAGAAGACAAGAAAAGGATCTGACTTAATTTAGCCTGGCTGAGATTGGAGCCACTAAAACTATAATTTATGATGAGGATCAGGAACTGCTTAAAAGTCCAATTGACGATAATCGCGCTGTATTTTACAGCCCGGAAATGGATTTTGCTTCTACTACTAATGTCTTGTCTTTCCGTGGTTGCTATAACATAGTCAACGAAACGGAAGAGAAAGTAATTCTATCTGGTAGTGATCCAGTTTTAGATGCGTATAAGCAACTAACAAAAGACTTTACGTTTGATGGAGCAGGTACAGTCTGTGTCAAGTTTGACAACGATTTACTGACATGTGCATTTAAAGACGCCGTGCAAAGGGCCCTTGCTGTATGACGACGGCAGCTTTTATCGATACTCGATTAACAAGATCAATATAAATACCTGCGATGCCTATCGATAGTCCTTTATAGTCATATGTACATAGCTTCTGTAATTGAATGTTTTAGAGAATTCGCTTAACTTGATCACGCCTGTCGCGCTACCAACTTCGGGTATGTAAATGGGTAAAATAAGGTCTATCAAGCTAAACCGAATGACGCGCGACGCGAACCCAGACGCACTTCCGAAATCTACGTACCTCTACCGCTGCATGATAGCGATAAGAAATACCCGAGTGCGACTCGATACCAAAATTTATTGATTTTCAGAGGACCTTTCTTCGCTATGTCTAATAGACAACAGGAATTGCCAGGCATTAAAAGTGGTGGAACAGATTCACTGTTTGCCATAACGGGCAAGAGCATGATGCCAAAAAAGCCATCTCTCAATGCCAACCGCTTCAAAATTGACACTCAGGATCGAAAGCCGCTGGAGAAACATGACAACTTGAGTTACACAAATCTTCATTCTAAGCAATCGGATTCAACAATTAAAGGATCGGATGGTGTTTCGGGCTCGACCGGACGTGGATCGCGATCTCCGACTTCTTTCGGCACTAGCTGGAGTGAGTTTTCTAACGAGGCTGATAATTTTATGAGCGAGTTTCTTCCTTTAGACATCACTTCTACCTTGAGGAATGATTCTGACAAGGTGGTTGTGAATGCGCCGTCAAAGCTGTGGAAACGACCTGCTTTCGGCTCTGTGGGTCCTACGAAGCAAGCCCGGCATGCGCCAGTGCCGTCGGCTGGTGATGCGTCAGAGACAATAGACGAGATATTTTTGGCCGATATCACGTCTCCGGACAACGACGTTTCAGCTAATGCCTCGGCTACACCGAGCGACAAACCATATCGATATCCCCATAATACCTCCTTAACAGCCGTGTCTAGCAAAGATTCTACGGGTGCCGACGTTGAAGATCCGATACTGCACGCTCTTAACTCTTTGCAAAAAGAAAAGCACAAACTACAAAAGCAATACTCGGCTGCTGTAGAGACTCTTACTTCCACCAAAAATGAACTGGCCAGTAATAAGACTATCACGGACTCTTTAAAAGAGCGCTGCAAGAATTTTGGTTCTTTACTAGCGGAAATTGAGTTGCGAAAAGACAATATGAGACGTGATATAGACGATTATGCTACGCGAATTGGCGCGGCAAATATTTCTATCCAGGAACTAAGAGGTGAGGTCTCTCTACGGGACAAGAATATCGAGTCTTTGCGTCAATCGAATGCCAATATGGCGATGATTGTAAAGGAAATTAACCAAGAGATTAGCAATAGTAAGTTTGTGTTTCATCGATAAAGCAGATACTGAACATAGAAACCGTGACTTGCAAAATGCTGCAAGAAAAGTTGAACGAAACTACGGGCCTGCTTTCGGAAGAACGTGGTAAGGTATCATCACTTGAAGATCGATTAGAGCGTCACGAACGCCTTATCGAGCAGCTGAATGCTACTGCCACAGAAGAACGTGCAAAATTGGTTGAAGGTGTGGAGAAAAAGATGGTTAATTTTCAGAGTGCACTCAACAGGTCAGTAACTAATTTGGGATAAATTCACGAAACCAACCAATTTAGCATTCACAATGCTCTAGACGAGAGCAGACAAAGTGGCGACACCTCGCTTCAGCAACTTATGGAACAAATATCTGGGCTTGAACAATTGACGAAAGAGTCCAAAACTGAAATTTCTGGTTGCTTTGCAGATTCACTTAACAGTCATGCTTCTTTACATAGGTTGATTACTAATATTCATGCATTGCTGGAAAGTAACATGTCCGTTATGCTGGAACAGGTCAATTCGATCAAATCGGAAAGAGATTCATTGCGTATAGAAAAGGAATCGGTCGAAAAAAGTGCAAACGAAACCGTACTTAAATTGCTCCAAACGGAGAGAGAGCTTGAAGGAACGAAGTTTAATCTTGAGAAAGCATCTTTAAATTCTTTTGAACAACTCCTTCATGAAGCTCAAGGTAACCTTGACGGAGCGCTGAATGAAATCGCAAAATTACAGACAGAGAAGATTAGTTCTGATATGGTTATGGAATGTCTTATTGCTGACAAAAAGGAATTACAGGTCGGGATTTATGATACATTTGATTCGTTATCGTCTAATTATTAGGAAACTATTAACAAATTACAAGCTCAGCTACTTTCCATTCCCACAGAGGAGCAATTCCGCGAAAAACTTGAGTCAGATTTCAAATTGAAGATTCTTCATCAAGAACAACTTTTTGCAAAGACAATCAGCAGCCAAGACGTCGAAATCCAGAACTTGCGTAAATTACAGAGTACCCGCGTTGAGAAGATATCTGCACTAGAGAAGGAAAGAGATGCAATTTCATTAGAACTGGTATGTTGGTCTAAACCAGCATCAAAGCTGAATTTCTAATGTAGAAGAACAAAGAGCGCGAGCTCCGCAGAGATAGCGAAGACAATTTTTTAAAAGTTATCACCGCTATTCGCCACGAACTTGAAGAGAAAACAAATGAAGTTAACTCTCTTTCGAAGCGAATCACAGAGGTTCGATTGTTACATTATGATTTGACGGTACTAACTAATAGCTATCTACTCAGATTGGCGAACTAAAACGAAACAGGCCAGTACTTGCCATAAGTTCATTTGTCCCTCCTTCTAAGGCGCCACCGCAGATTACGCAAGAGCCAGTACCGGAAAAAGGAAAAGCTGAATTGTCGACCATTTCTGAAGCACATACTATCTGCCCACAATCACTTGCCAGGCCTTTTTCCTCGTACATGTCAACGTCGGTGGATGAAAGTGAAGTCATTTCTTCTTCGAACCCATTGTCAGTTTTGGTGGAGCAGTCTTCGGAGCTGGAGTCGAAACCATTATCGGCTTTAACACTACTTAACAGTGGCTCTAACGGACAAGAGCCAGATTCGGATTTATTGTTTCCGCCTAGTACGCAGGTACCCGAATCTATACTGCGACTGCAACCATCTCGGGGGACCAAACGAACGGTGAGCAGACTATCCATATTAATAGATGCAGCAATTAATGATAGATTATTCACACTGATAGCTGGGAAGAGCGGAGTATCGTTTCAGCTAAAAATGAAGATGGGGAGTTTATACCTGAGGCATCGAAGGTTAAGGTAAAGGGCAACGTTAAAAAAGCACCACTGAGAGTAACAAGTAAGCAAGGAATATCCAAACGTAACCGACGACGGAAGTCAAACTAATATCGTTATACCATCTAAAAATTTTTAAACTTCGATTTTTTATTGTTTATTTTTTTGCTTTGTAAACTATCTTACGAACTAGTTAACTATAATATTATTTTCAATAAACCTCTAGAACAACTTCGAAACGACATAATTTTACCACTAAGCCGCAAGCACATGAAGCAGTCAGCAGTGTCAAAATTGAAGTGTAGAATGTTGTAACTTGTAAGTACCTTCAAGAAAAAAAAAGCCCATCTAGAGGCATAAAGAAAGTAGTACTGAGCAGCCAGCCTTTTTACAATCCTTGGATTTGGAAACAACACTTTTCCGCAATAAGAGAAACGCAAACATTAACCGACTCAAAAAAATAGTTAATAGTCTAGTTACGATAATATTATGGTGCCAGTCCCCAGATGAGTTATAACTATTACACGAATGATATTCTTCTGTTAATTATATGACTAACTTAACTACGTTTAACTAACTAAACTGATATTTTCATCAGCCGTGCTATGCACAGTACAGTAACAATTGTTAAATAAAAAATTAGAAACAATACGCATAGGAAGCAGTATTTTATCATGAAAAAAAAGTTTTACAATTTTAAAAATATTAAAAAAAAGTACTTCCCTGCCAGGGGTCGAACCTGGAATCTTTCGCTGTGACCATTAATCGTAGGCGAACGCCTTGCCATTGGGCCACAAGGAACTGCTTGTTATGTCTGTGTGAGGAAACGAGCTTCGATGAACTTCTGTTGATAGGGTTATGGTTTGGGTTA
>JAJLTW010000084.1:0-55038 GCA_030564125.1 Myxozyma lipomycoides
ATACATACATACATACATACATACATATATACATACATACATACATACATACATAATACATAGCTACAATTTTCACGCTTGGACTAGCATCGGCAGTAATGCAGTATGTCGTTGTGGCTTGCCAGCGGGATGGGCCGACTGGGTTGTGTGGCTACTGCGACGACTCTTTTCGACTGTTATGTATGTAATGTAATTTGCACTGTCCGATCTGGTGTAGGTAACCGCTTATGTATGTACCGCCCATGTCATTAATATCCACCCTCCTCCATCTATCGCCTCCACCTCATTTCCTGTCAACCGAACGCACGAGCCCGAGTCTAAATGTGCCACTAACTTAGTACAGTCTAATCTCGATAATGGCATGTCAGATTTGCACCAAAAACATATGCCAACTGCCAGATATGCCATAGTCCGGAGACACAAACTACTATGTACTTGCAAACGGGACTTTGGAAATCATATGCCATTACGCATTTATGCCAATAGCAAGCATGCCGTTATCGAGGTTAGACTGCACTTACAAATTGAAAACAATCAAAAACTTACAGGTCATTGTCCCAAACCACTCACTGTGCTATTGCGAAGTAGTCTGTGGGTAGACCATTGGTTGTTTGCAGCGGCCACCATCACTAATCGTCGTCCGTTATACGAACGCTTATCTTCGCTAACTTAATCCCAGTTTAGTCAAGCTCTTATTACACACACCCCTATCGTCTAATCTCGCATTTTAATAACTATATATTGGATTTGCGACATAAAGAAAAAAAATATTTTCACTTCTGATTACTATGTACATTGTACTTGCAAAAAAAAATTTTCACTCTCATCTAGTTTTTCAGGTGCCTGACTTGTACCGCAAGCGGCAACGGCCCTATCCGCTCGCGGCTTAGTGTGCAATCGGCACCTTCCCCCTCCTTTTTGTACGCCCCTTCTTTGCGAAGAGACCACCCCTCATTAAGCAAAAATTTTTACAACTTGTTTCCAGTGAAAAAAAAAACTTTTTCACCATGGATAATTTATCGGAGTGCAAATTTTTCCATAACTTTGGTGTCAGACCATAATTACAAATTTATTTTCGTCAGAAGCTATTATAGATTTGGTTAGACTAGCTGCAGCTACCTTATCGCAGTTGAGGCATGTTCTGTTGTTGGGCTGGTGTTTGTCCTTCGATCTGGCTGATATCAATTCAGCGATTCAACTGTATCTACGAAGTAACCTAGCACCCACGAAGCAAAAACTGGTTGTCCTTCCATAATACTTCGTATGATGGAGTAGTAGTGATTAGATATGAAGTTTCATTTCAGCCGGTTAATATAGTAAACCGGTTGTTGGTGTATATGGCCTTGACTGTGATAAGACTCGCTCGTTTTGCCAACAACAAACGAGGTAACTTTTTTAATGGCACGCGGGTTTATCACTAAAGCACTGACCAATTCACTTGGTTTTAATCATTTTACTTTAATAATCAGAGTTTGGATGTGAGTTAAAACCATTGTCCTCACTAGTTATCTGTCTCGGTGTCCGCACTGGAACCCAAAACGCACTTATTTCACCATGCTAGGCTAATTAAACATTATTTAGTCTCTGGTTGTCGTGAATATAAATATATCGACTCTTGACAAGACACGGCACCCCACTTGGTGTTTTTGATGACACGATTAATGATTCCATAAGATCCGTCACTGAGTTATTTACAACCTATCTATAAGCATAAATAACCAAAATTTGATCACGTACTTCAAATCCAATAAATATAACTATTAACTATCCTAAGCTACCGCATCCACTAAACAATTTGCTCTTCTTCAGTCTTTGCCCAAACCCGTTTCTGCTCCGAGTCTGAGTTATACGACAAAGATGAAGTCATGATCATATTATCACTGTCGGATTTTAAACCGCCTGCGGAGCCAAAATTTGTTTCACAAGTCGATTAATTTTTAAATCGTCTGTTGCTTCGTCTTGCATTAATCTTGCGTCCACACCGGTGATCTCATCTTCCTCTAATTTACGCAATTTAAGCCCTGGGAGACCAATCACCAATAACAAAATAACCGATACCACAACCGCATAAGCTGATACCAAAACAATCTATACTAGCTAGTACCCGATTGGCTTGTAATCATGATCAACCCAGACCCCTCAGATGCGCCGTCGAGTTCTGGTGACCCAGTTGGCAGCAAATAAGCCGGTCATCAAAATATCTAAAATACCACCAATCGTATGCAACTTGAACGCCTCAAGACCATTGTCAGTAGCTATCTATTTGTTTACATTTCCGCTTAATCTAACGCCAATGGCAGTAACTAATTCAATCAACGCACAAAAATATAGCGGAACATGGCCAGCGGCGGGAGTGATACCAACTAATTGGTAATACATCCTTCGCACGCCCAAACAACCTTTGAATTAGATATAACCAGTAAGACACCATCAAATAATACCTTTGCAGGTAGCGAGATTAGTATTCATCAACACATAGGTCGCACGCACAGTTGCAGCCAGGTTACATCCTCCATTGAATCCAAACCACCCGGTCCAGATGAACCATGTATCAATGAATACAAGCGTCGGATTATGTGGTTTAAAATGCATGACCTTCTCACTATCGTTTGTCTCGACTTGCTTACCGATGATCAAGGCCTATGTCACCGCACCAACTCCACTCGCAATATGTAGCAATGTGTACTAGCCCGCCATCTGCGTGGTCAAGCGCTAGAAGATTGAATAACCAACTGTTTGCATTCCAGATCCAGCACGCTAGAGGGCAATAAATCATTGTTGCCCAGCAAAATCCGTATACCAACGACGATGCCATCCGACTTTGTTCAAACCCGCCGCCACTCATGATGATAACCGTACAAACGCAGAATAGGCCCTGATACAACACATATAGTGGCTCGGGAAGATATCCAAATTTTTTTGCTGTAGCATTTTTCAGCCCAATGTTGCGCAGATTTCAATAAACTTTGAAGAATCGTCGACATAGGCGAGAGAGTAGCCCCATATATACCACTGCATGAATATCACCGCCGATATTCCGAATAGCTGCCATAACATTGTGATCTCTTCTTTTCTGCGGCCCAGGCCTGCGGAGAACAGACCGAAAGCAGGCAAAATTGGCACCACGAACAGAGTGAAAACAAAGACCCACACCATGTGGTATCCGGATGCGATATGTGACACATTAACGTCCATTTCGTTTGAGTTCCCACCGCCGGGTCCATCCTTCGGATGTATCATCAAAAAAAGCAAATGAGTAGTCAGCCATGGTACTGTCGTTGCTACTGTACTAGATAATGGTAAACTTTCAACTTTTAAACAACCAGTCAACGACAGACCATTACCCCCGAGTTTATATCGAACTGATAGCGACCCACCTTGCTGCCGCTGCTTTCCAATGGGTCTGCCCTTGGCGGAATACCATGCTGATAGCAATAATCGATACTTTGAAAGGATCTACTTCAAGTCACTACAGTGCTAAGGTAACAAGGGGGCTATGCCATTTTCATCACGGCGAATATGGTACATAAGCGGAAGAATTTTAACTAAAAATCTTGGAATCTAGCCGGCTTGGATCAAAGAACTGCCACTAAAAACAGCACTCACTGCGGGGAACAAAGTCTATGCCGCGCCGTCGATAAAGATTGCTGGATTGGGTTATACAACCAAACTAATTATATCAACATATCTTTTACATATAAGTTTTCAACGACTATACGCTTTTTGGGTATGGTCACCCCTTAAAACACGGGCCGAGGCCCCGAGCCCAGGTGCGCGAATCTCGGCAGCCCACCCGCTCCCACGCGTGCGCCTCAGATCCAAACGCCGCCACCATCACTAACTTACACTTAGCGTTAATTATGATTCACCTTAAAACATTCCGGCGATTGAAGTCGTCTCTCCGGCTTCGATATCTTGATGTGCGAGCACACGACTGGTCATACTTTTTCTGTCAGATATATACCTTTTTTATATTTTTCATTTTTCTAGAGGTGTTCACGGTCCGATATCCGCCATTATTTTTAGACCTTAGACTGTTCCGCCAAAAAAGAAAATAAAAATGACGATAGTTATCCGCCAAATTATCCGCCAAAAAAAAAGAAAGGCGGATAATTACGATAAACCATCAAAATCGCAAACCGTGTCGGTTATCCGGCATAATCGTCACGTGATTCGTTTTTTTGTTATGCCGAATAAGCTTAATAATCATTATCCTTATATTATATTATTGGCAGATGTATTTTTCTCTAATTTTCGTTGGCTGACGCTGCGTACCTACTGAAATATGACTCGGTTTATCATAAGCCTGATATACTCGCTAGTCGGGATCCACGGGTCATGGCCGCTAGCATACAGCTTAAGTTGCAGCGCCAAAATAGGCTTGAACTTAAATAAATATTGCTGGTTCATTGTGATTAGCTGTCACCTTTTTCTTTAAATTTTTCTAGTATCAGTAGACCGAGATGGTGTAGAAGCATATCGAGCGCGGTGCGTGCATATGAGGGCAAAGAACCCTGCCTCTGACAGCCTCACTACTGTAATGTAGCTTGAACTACTACTATAGTCGATTTTTTTAAACGTAAACAAGTATAGAATGTATTTTTTCTGCTAGAATGCAATAATCGAATATTTTCTTTTTTTTTTTTTGTTGTATCTTAATATATTGAATAAGTAATAATGGCAAGCAGTTGTTAGTACGGCGCAGTGTGTCGTACCCCGAGCCTCCCCTAACCCGAGCTCAGGGCATGATTCCCCCACGTGTGCTCTCCGCTACGAGCGAAATGAGAAGAAAATGAAAGGTGAACTAGCTGAATACTTGGAATTAACGGAATGAGACGCGCTTACCTGCACATTGAGATTAGTCTAACTTTGGAATTGATATCCTAACCGAAGGTTAATAAGCTAAACGAAAGTGACATTTTCTTCTTGCGGTAATGCGTTCGTAACGCGTTCCTTCAACGCGTCACGTAGCGCAGCCTTCCCAGTAGTTTATTTTGGTATATTGAGCTAACTAGTTATATGATCTCGAGGTGTGATAGATAAATGCATTGCTATAGACTATCATTGAACCTAATCCCAAGTAGTCATACCATCTAAAGCGTGTCAATGAAGACTAAAACAAACAGGAAACCGAATCCTTTGTTGACTCAAATGGCCTTATAGTTGACTGTAGTGTTAACTATTAACGGTAAGTCAATTATTACATAAAATCTAATACAAATTATAGAAATGGCCTTGTAGCTTACTGTAGTGCTATCTAGTTATCTAGCTAGTTAGCTGACAAGCTAAAGTATTACGTAATGTCTAATACAAAGTATTCCTAATACCCCCACCCTATGTCCTGTATATATGAAACTACTTCCTAATTAGGAAGTTTTGGCGGATATCCGCCAAACCATCGACTGTATCTGCCAGTCCAAAAACTGGCGATAATTCTCCACCAAATTATCCGCCATCAAAAAAAGTCACGGTTTTAGGGATAGGCGGATTGGCGAATATCGATCCGCCAAACCGTCAAAACGTGAACACCTCTACATTTTTCAGTCAAGCACTTGAAAAAAACGTTCAAAGTGAATGATTTTTGCTTGAAGACACAAGGAGGAGGTACGTGGCCCCCTACCGGATTTGTTGTCCAATCGGGTAATCTGAATTCTGCTGGCGAACTACATAGGACTACAACGGTAACAAATTGTACATAACGATGTTATCCTTAAATGCCGAGAATCCCAGGCTTGGGGAGAAATTCTAATTGTATCTGATTTGCTCAGAATGATAAGGGGTACTGTAGTTAGTCATTCGATTTATTACGACCTTCTTTATATCAAGCTGCCCTTCTCGTCAAAGCTCATTAACCGCTCGGTGTATTGTTTTACAATTGACAAAATCTTTTCCGACTATTTATTCGCTTGTATGCATAAAATAACTAGTATATTATCATTATTAAACTAAATAAGCTAAAAATAGTAAGCTTTATACGTTCTCATCCTTCCTATACACATGCACATCATCAACATGTACGACTTCAACTATCGGTTGTCCAGTTTCAGTCATATCAAAACGTGAAATTGCCTTCGCACCAGCGATCGCATCAGGACCATCAAAAATTTCCGCAATTTCTTCTAATCCCTTACCTGCAGTTTCAGGGAAGAAGAAGTAGACCACTGTGGGTTCGACTGCCAAGGTACAACAGTAAACGATGTAGTATTTCCCTGTGACTGCTGTCATTGCGATAAGATTCACAAAGCTGTTGAATACACCCGCCCAATTCCCCACCCGTTGGTATAACATGGACGACTTTGAACGTAGCAGAAATGGAACAACTTCGACAATATATGTTGGTGCAATGGTGCCGTTAAATGGTAAAACCCAAAATAAATGTACATCCTCGTAATAGCACCAATTCCAAGTCTCTTTTGTTTAAAATCACGTTCCTGGTTGATGGCCAAGAAAATCGTTCAGATAATGTAGGAAACTAACATTGCAAGCAATCCAAATAAAAATCCAGGACGAAATTTAATACGATCAACTTGTGATGCAAACCCATATGCTGTAACAATAGACCAGATTGTTCCACAAAGGTTATAAGTAAGCTGTTTTCCAGAATCTGTGATGCAGAAATTATTCAGCACAATCGAAAGATAATATAAAGTCAACGAATTTCCAGGATGTTGCGTCAGTGCTGGAAAATACAAGCAAATCAACAGTAGACGATGATTTCCTCTAGTTTGATAAACTCAGCCTATTTGGAATTTTTTCACAACTTTCTCTGCCTCGAGCGTACCTGAAATTTCAGCCATTTCGAATTGAACCAACTCAGAAGTCCTATCACCACCTGCATGGTACTTTACTAATATTTCAAAACCTTCTTCATGTCTGTCCTTTGAAATGAACCAGCGCGGAGACTCTGGAGCAAATGGAACGAGAAGACACTAGAAAAGTGGACACAAGGACTGCAATAATGAAGGGATACCCCACGCCCAAGCCGAGTTTGGGATGCGATAAGTTCCATAAGTGATGATTTTCGCAAGAAACAAACCGACCGGCCATGCAGACTCGATAAATGAAGTCATCCGACCACGTTCTCCCGGGCGAGAGCATTCAGCTAGTAATAGCGGAGCAGCAGTACACAAAGTACCCAAACCAGCACCCAAAATCCATTTTGAAACCACAAACACCGCAAAGTTTTGGGAACATCCTTGGACAATCGCACTAACAAATAACGGCAATTTACGTCCAAATCTCTCGCAACGTAGACTGTAAACGGAGTCGAACATAGCGTACCATAAGTAATTCCGTTGGTCATGACACCCAAATTGACGCCTGCCGGATGATGAAAGCACTCTTTCCAGGCCGGAACCGCTTGCAAACCGTTCATCATCAATGCATCAAAACTGGTCGTGAGCTGGTTGAGCATTGCACACATCAGCAAGAAATTAAGTGTGCGTAAGTAAGGATAGAAAATCCATTGTCTATCGTGTTTCGGAACCAAGTCTACCTCGACAAGTCACCTAGGTCAACTGGCATGCGCTCTTTCTTCTTGCTGGCCATGCTGGAAGTGGAATTTGCTGGTTATGAATTGCAATAACCAACTTCTACCAGCAACAAGCGTACACTAGTCATTTATATATCGCGAGAATTCCTGGGTCGCACGACTTGATCTACAGCAATATCACCTTTATGTCGTGAACCGCATGTTTAATCGCAAGACGTCGCTTGCTATCGTGGTCTAGGAAAGCGGGGCATCCCGACACCACAGGGCTGTTGCGAAGTGGGGACAATATTGCGTTCCATTGTTGGCTAATGTTGAGATCGCGGACATCGGGACCGGTCCAAAGCCCGTGATCCCGGTCCTAACCAATTTTTCAACCCCCATTCAAGCGCTTAGTTGGTGCTAAACGTCAGACATCCCCGATGATGTGTGGCCTTTGACATGGCTACCCCAATCTGACCACTGTGCAGGCGACCTGCGGTCAACACTCCGGCCCGCAATTCCTATCCCCGCCTCGGCCCAGAGATGCACTACCCCTTAAAAACTACACTTCCTAAGCCCAGGCATTCACAGCCAACAATGAACAAGTCGAAGTAAAACCAGAGATGCAATTTGCATGACTACATAGCAAACGACACGCATTGACAGCCCCTAGCCTATTAAGTACTATTGACAAGTCAGTGGCCAGTCGCCTGACCACGAGCCATTCATTCATACCGAACGTACCCCCTTTTTTGTAGATACATAGTTTTGTCCATTGCTATTTTTGCGTTCTTAGTGAGTGGCCATTGTGTTTGCTTTGCTTAGATCTTTTACATTCTCGACAGTTGCACTAAGAATAAATCCGTCTACGGTTTGTAGCCCGGCTACCCAGCTGGCCTGTAAGCACAGTGTGCAACGCGAGCTGCTTGTACACGGGCACCGCTACCGAATCGAGTAACGTTACGCAGTGCTTCGGGCGTCGGGAGGCCCACGATCCTTTTTACGCGGCCGATCGACACCCAACCACTGCATTTTAACCGGCACCGGGCGGGCCTGACTGTTACGTTTCCATTTCGAGTGGTGGTGGTCAAGGTTAGAGCGGCGGCTTACAGAGAAAGTGCGTAAAATCGTATAGTAGCCCAAGAAGATATAATTCCGTCTAGAGTAATGCATCGCAGGGACAGCGCGGGCCCCAGCTACAGCACCAAAGTATATAAACCATAGAACAGTCCGCCCATGTAACGCCCAAGCCGTAAGTGTAAAAAAAAAAAAAAAAATCAGAGACCGCAAAATAAAAACCAAATTTTTTACAGAGAAGAGAAAAAAAGAAAAAGAATAAACCAGACTTCAGAATACTCAATCACAAGAGAGACAGATGAAAAATGAAACGCAGAAATAATCTATCATACCACGTCTATAACAACTCAGTGTTGAGTTTGATGGTGATGTCGCCCTTTTCGCCATCAGTGCCGCAGATCTCAACAGCAGTCATGTCCTTAACCACAAAGTCAGCGCCGGCCTGCTTGACTTCTTCAGCAGGATGCGAGGTGGCAAGGCCGACGACAACACAGCCGGCCTGCTTACCAGCCTTGACACCAGCTGGAGCGTCCTCAAAAACGACAGTGCGCAGCTTAGAGCCATCTCCGACAGTCGATAGTCTCTTGCGACCCATGAGGTAACCCTCGGGGCTTGGCTTGCCGACCTTGACCTGCTCAGCGGTGATGAAGACTTCTGGGGCAGGAATGCCGAGGATGTTGAGCCACTGGCGGGCCATGTTGGATGAGCCAGAGGTAACAATACCCCAACGCTGGTTGCCGGAGTACTTCTCCGGTAAGTCGTGAGCGATTGAGTTAACATCCGAGATGACATCGGACGCGCCCTCGATGAGCTTGCCCTTGTCTCCGAAATCTCTTGGGATCATCGACTCGAGCTCAGAGGCGTACTCAAGAGTCGCGACCTCTGGTTTGTGCTCCTTGATCACATCGTATGAACGACGACCGTGTGAGTTGGCAAGGAGCAGCTCAGGCTCGACATCATGTTTAGCACCGAATCTGAACATTAGCAATCAATTCATTCGAGTCGCAATTTGACAATGTCCTTACCTGATCCAGTGGGCGACGACAGCGTCGGTCGAGTCGATCAAAGTACCATCAAGATCGAACAAGACGGCGTCGGTCTTGAGTTCAACGGGAAGCTGAGTGATAGTCATTGTGGATGAGTGTTGTATAAGATTGTTGTGAACAAGTATGCAAGTGTGTATGTGCTGATGACTGGAAGTCGATGGGATGAAGAATCAAATCAAAGCGCCACGGCAAAGGTGGAAACTGGCCGGTATTTATCAACTTTCGGCTTGCGCCATGCCCTCCATCTTGCAGAGGTTTTTGTCGCCCCCTTCCCGAAGGTGAAGTCGATTGTAGATACGGTTTAGATGTGGTAGTCCGCCACCAAAACGCAGTGTGGCAGCAGCATCACCAAGTGTAATCTAACACCAAACACTATACCAATACGTGAGTGAGGCAATCACTACAAGTTTCACCTCGACCGATTAGGCATTGTCATGACGACGGTTCGCAAAAAAAAAAAAAAAAAAAAAAAAAAAAAAACAAAGTTAGTGAGCGATGGCTCTTTTTTTTCGCTCGAGGATATTGAGTGTGTTTAGTTGCCAATTTACTGTCTTGAAGTCTCCGCCGCACGCTGAGAACTTCCGACTAACCGCCGACCGGAAAGATACACGATGTTAAGTATGTGATCTCGCTGTACCGCCCACGCGCGTTCCGTGAAACCTGGATTCCGGGTTTGCTACACCGCCGCGAACGCGCGCATGCACGTCAATCCTGAACCTCTCGAGGAGGCGCGGGACTATGGCCACCGCTTGTTGTGGTGCCTGGGTTTAATGAGATGACAGACTTAAACGATGATTGATCGGCCTAACTGTCATCGGAAGCGTTGGTCGTTAGCATCAGCACAAGTTAAACACATTGCACGTGTGCTATATATCGTAGTATGACTAAATGGACATCCCAAAGTCTGCATTAATTGACCATTTTTGTGCCTACAATCTAATTCTTTTCTCGGACCGGAGCCGTTGTTTAATCACCGCCTGTCTCATTCCAAGTTCCAACTTCTATCTCCCGGGTGGCGCCGGAGCAACCGCAGAACCCTAGATTCAATTACCTCATACATAGTGAGCCAGATAGGTACTGCTGGCTGCGCGCTTGTTGACGTCAGTGCCTCATTTATATAGTTAACTAAACCGCCAATGACATTATGTGAATTGCCCATAAACGACATTTGCGGGTTTTCGGAAACCACAGTTGAAAAAAAAAGCAATGTTGTCGACCGGCTTGGTCCTGGTTGGATCATGGATGCGAGGAGATGAGGGCTGGGGTGGAAGTACAATGAGGGTGTAACTTAGGGTAATTCTAGTTTTGGACAACACGTCGTTTTTTGTCTGCCCGAGATGAGCGGAGTGGCACCTGAAAGACCGAGGATGTAGAGTGCTTGACTTCCAACTGATTGCACTTTTCGAAAAAGCCAGAAACTACCAATTGAGCGATTGAAATGGCAGAATTTGCTCAATCTATAACAAGATTATTTCCAAAACCACTGGTTGACCTCGGCGTGAGTCTGATTGGCAAAGAATGCTACAACGTGCTCGTTCGCGACGCGTCGTTCCTTATCGGACCAGAATACCTTGATCCAGTCACTTTAGCATGTGGGAAACTTGCAGTGTCAAAGGTAATCGGAATTGCAATTGTGATATTATCCTCAATCATCAAGATTCCACAGATTCTGAAATTGGTCAAGTCACGGAGTGGTGCTGGCGTGTCTACGGCTGGTGTCGCGTTGGAGACAATGTCATATTTAGGCGTGCTTGCGTATGCAGTTCGGTCTGGATTCCCGTTTTCTACCTATGGAGAGTCTATGTTCTTATTCGTTCAGGATGTGATTGTTTTAGTCTTACTGTTTGTCTATGCTGGGAATACAGCTGCCGCGTCACTGGTGGTCCCTACAGTTTTAGCACTTGCATTCTCACTCGTAATCTCAGTCCCAGGACCATCTCCACAATTACTTACTGCAATGCAAACTGCTACGATTCCAATTAGTCTTGCGTCGAAGGTCCCTCAAATTATTCAAATCTACGCCACCAAATCAACCGGCCAGCTCGCTGCAGTATCAGTATTTGCGTACGTAGGTGGGTCATTTGCGAGAGTATTTACAACGTTGCAGGAAGTTGACGATAATATTGTATTGATATCTTCTGTTAGTGCTGCTGTGTTGAACTTAATTTTGGCAGTTCAGATGATTTTGTATTGGAATCAGCCGACAGCTAAAAAGACTCTATAGACGGCGATGTAACTTAGAAAACACAAAAGTAGATACGTAGAATAATGTAAGATTGTGAGATTAGGTAATACAGCATAGTAAATATATTTTAGCTACTACAGCATCGTCGTTAGCACCTGAATTCATTATGACTTCCTAGAATTATCGTCTGTAAGCCGCCATGACAGACTTACATTAATGTAGCACTTGCAATCACAGTAAGATTCACCCTCAATATCACATCAAAACACCTTTGAACACAACCCGAACATACCACTGCCCTCTCCTGCACCCACTGCGCAACCGAGGTGGCCATAAACTGTAAATTGTGATACGGTGTGAACCATTCACGAAAACGAAATGAAAACAAAAAATTACACTGACAACCTGGCAAATAATTTATTACGCCTCTGACTTTCCATTTATGTCTAAGACAGCGAATATAGATAGAGACGACCTTAATGGTGACATGTAAGTAGTTCTTGTAGTTCATGCGGGAACGATATATCCCAGCTACATACCGCGTTAACACCAATCTTCAAGGTCCGGTTGCCTGATAACTTCCAATAACTCTAGCATAATAGTTGTTAATTGCACCTTCCAATTGGGTTACGACTGCTCATGTTCTGTGCTGTACATAAGTATACATATGCGACGATATACGTCAGCCGCGTCGCTATTTGGATGCTTCGAGGCCCGTTCACCTAGAGCGCAGAAACCGGATTGAAACGCAATAAGGTTTGTGTCTAGTTTACCCGGCTTTACCCGGCTTTTGTTTGAGGTACGAGCTGAGGCTCGAGCGACGCGTTGGACAAAAGTGTGCGAAGCCGTTCAGTCCAAAAGCAGCAGCGCGCGATTGCATGTTGTTTATGTATGTATGTGCAAGTTGTGTTGAAAAAAATCATTTATGTAAGAAGGTATTCTTATAACTACCAATATTTTTTGTATTAATTTGCTTAGTACTTACTCGTGTGTGTGTATATTACGTATGATATGTGTTTGGCTATTATCGTTGACTCGGCGATGAATCGCTGAAGTTCAAGCGACGATGTAAAGAACCTGCACAAGAAGATCAATTCAATTCTATGTGTTCAATAAATTACTATTAACTATATTATTATAAAAGCTTTCAGTCGCAAATTTTCAACGTTATATGTTGGTTATAAGATGATATAAGTTGGTTCAACTATCAAAACCCTAACCCACTGTCGTTTTCTATGGCGAATATTTTATATCTGGGGAATCGTGAAATTGTAAGCGTCGAGATGTAGTACACCTGAGAGAGTGTGTGTGTCATAGGCGATGGTCAGAATTATTTTCAACATGGACTTGAGAATAGAATTTAAATGTAGTTTCTAGCATACTATCTAAAATGGGAATGGAATGTTGCGTTAATCAAACTCTCGTGCAAGAGGGCTGATTTGGATGGTGTCGAGGCGCAACGGCACGCCAGGAATCGCATATTTGCTTGTGGACTACATAGCCATGGCCAATAACATTTTCTTTTTCTTGACGCAAGGTTCTAGCCGTCGTTGGTTGGAATGCTAGCTATTGATTTTTGATTGGATGTTGTGGTGCAGCGATGTCAACAGCTTGCTGATGGACATAACGCGACCAGAGCTATATAAGGCCCGTACACTTCCCTCTGTCCAGGCCTTTTTCGTTCATTTTACTATATTATCTAAGTTGTTTTTACACTTTGATATTTTTTATCGGTTCGAAGACTCAATTGGTTTCCCATAGAAAGTCAACACATAGTTTCTGAATTACCACTTGACTATTGCTTGCTTTCACTAAAATCCTCAACTACGAAGACCGTGAGTTGGAGTGATTTTGTTTGTTTACACTACTAACATTTGCCAAAAGGAAATTATGTCATTTATGTCAGATTCATTGCGAGACGGTGTTGAGGACGGAAGACCAACTAAACGAACTAAGCGCATCGGATGTCAGGTATCGTCGCACACTACAACGAAACGGAGAAATGAATCGTGGGTGCATCAATATTTTGTATATTGCGAAGTAAAGGACACAGTCACGACCGCAAGTTGAATCGTGCCGAGTGTACGGTGTGCAAAGCCCCAAGAGAAGCTTACACAGCCAAGGGCGCACTCAGTACCGGTGTTTCAAGTACACATTTGAAGAAGAAGCACCATCTGGCCCCACCTCAAAACAATGTCGACAAAAACAGAGTGGAATTGGTCATTCTTGAATGAATGGTAATTCGGGATCACTCTTTCCGAGAGGTTGACAACAAATGGTTTCACCGGGTGATGGCAGCATTTGGGGGGCAAACGTGTCGCATATACCTACCAGTAAGTGATCAAAGATACTCATGAGGGCGAATCTGGAGCATCTTAAGAAACGGCTATGCAGCGAATTGGCGAGCGTCCAACACGTATCAATTGAGCTAGACGAGTTGTCTGACGCCGAAAGACGTTTTTTTCGGGTGTGATTGCACACTGGGCGAATACTGACGGCACGAAGCGTAAAAATCTCTTGCACTTTGTTCACTTTCCGGACTCACACACTGGAGAGGAGATGGCAAAGTTAGTATACGACACCCTTGTACAGTTTAATTTGGAAAGCAAGCTTTTTGCGGCAACCGGCGACAATGCTTCAACAACTTGAGTTTTGCTACGAGCCTTTTAAAGCTTTTCCAAGAGAACAAGGTGACTACGAAGTTCAAGAGACCGGCAAGTTTCGTGAGATGCATTGCCCATGTTTTAAATCTGGTTGCGCAAGATGTGTTGAACGATCTCGCCAAGGGGAGTTACCACGCGAGCAAAAAGCTAATTATTGCTAATCCACGAAAGCGTAAACTCACAGACGATGAACGTGCTGATGATTATCCTTCGCCGTCGCCTATAGCAATAATCAAAGCATTTGCGATCAGGCTCAGTAGCGATCACAAGCTACAGACGACTTGGCGCGAAAAATGCGCACACTACAAAATGAAAGGGTGCGCTATATCGGGAGACGTAGAAACTCGATTGAATTCAACTTTCGACCACCTTGACGACGCTGTGACATTTGAGCCTGTTGTGGATGATTGCATTAGGAAGCACCAGTTCTTTCCGTTGCTGTCAGAGAAGTATTGGAAGAAGGTCAGGGATATCCACACATGTGCCTTCGTTACTTAAAGCAGATGACCGTTACGGTTTCCGAACACGAAGTTTTTCTGCAGCGTATGATCTGCCATGCTATCTGATGCTCAACCAGCATTTGAAAATGGCAGCAGCAAGGGAATATGTGTTCGCTGAGATTGGTTCTGAGGTCGCGGATGCGGTCGCTAAGGGTACAACAAATCCCTAGGGATTCAAGTCGACCAAGGAAGTCTCGGTGATAGCTATTGCTTGTGTGCTTGACTCGCGCATTAAATCGACGCAGCTAAGCCTGATTTACGGTTCTGGTGCTGAACTCATGCAAGGAAAATTGCAAAGGAGGTTGAAGGAAGAATTTGGAGATGCTGCTCATGTGCCCGGTATGCCAGTTGCGCCTAGGGAAGAATTGGAAACGCGTTCGGTTCCTATCTCATCCTTCGCGAACTTCGTCGAACACAAAAAGTATCTTTAAGAGCCTTCCATCGCTTGATACAGCTGTCGATCGTTATGGCTTGGCGCCCATTGATGTCGAAATGGAGACTTATTTCACTTCGCCTCAGGTCGAAGACATTGATCGCGAACTTCAATCTTTGTTACGTTGGTGGTCAGATCGCAAGCATCAGTTCCCAGCGTTGTCAGCAGCGGCGAGAACGTACTTAACGATGCCTGGCTCCGAAGTCAACACGGAGCGGTCTTCAGTAAGGCAATGGCTGTGTTCAGTCAAAGACGCCGCCAAAGGACAACCGAGACTCTTGCGCGGACTTCTTACTCGTCGATTGTTTCGGTAACGATGATTTTGAAGACCTTGGTAATGTTGAGTTTGAGGAAACTGGATCTGAAGATGATTATGAAATGGAGAATGATGACGAAAAATGAAAGCGGCATATCTATGTATTTCTATTTACGTCTGTATTTTGAAGTTATAATTGCAATTTTGAGAAATAATAAGATGTTACATATTACGTACACGTGAGCTTCCAATGTGCAAGTGGAGCGGCCCAGACGCGTCCACAGTGTCCTTTACCCTGCTCAACGCGTAATGGACGACCAACGAAGCCTGGGTACGACCAAAATCAAAAACCTTGAAAATCTCCCCAAACATTCCCCTAGCCCTAGTAATTTTACCCTTACCCATCAGTTTTTCAATTCGGTTTCCGCACTCTACACGGCCCACCCTAAAAAAACTTACCCGGCACAGTCCCCGAAAAAAAAAAATTTCTCTGAAACCAAGCCGCATTAGTTATTGAACCAAACCTAGCCCATGAAACATACAGGTTTATTTGGTTCAGTGAGTTGAAGTGGCGCGGCGAAGAATTCGAACAACGACGCGATTAATTGATCTCGATGACAAGTTTGAGGATTGTGATGCGATCATGATAGATCTCTCTGAATTGATGCTTGCAGACATAGTGTAGAACAAGAATAGTATCTGAATAATAATAACTGTAATGATTCGATAAGGTACAATAGAAGTAAAAGAAAAACACAGCAGTACAAAAAACAAAAAAACTTCTCTCACGTATAAACCCTAACCACACTTAAATAAATTGTACACCAATTGGTCTAACCTTAAACTTTACAGAACTAACAAGTACCAATACAGCGTTTAGACCCGATAATCTCACAATCTCGGACATAAGCAAGGAGGACCTTTGGATCGATCGAAAATATGTCTTCATCTTGTTTGGGTGTTTGTCAGGCACCTGTAGCTCGCTACATCAGGAAAAAAAAATTTATGTAACAGTTATCGTTTTTGAATATATTCAAGTATATACAAAAAAGAAGAATAAAAGAGAATTCATGAGTTGTGAAATATGATATAACATCAAATCCTACTTCTATGATTTTTTATAATGCTCTGTGGTGCTGAAAATATACAAGATGCGAGTGATTGATTGTTGTTGTTTGACGTCATTTGCCATCGCGAGCTATACGGAAGGCGCAATCCAACGTAATGTCTGTTGGTTTAATATCGTATCAACACCAATTGTTTACCTGTTGGAATATGACAAAGGCAATAATGAGGTGCTTCTATCCAAAAAGTTTGATGATTAATTCCCATGTACCAAACATAATAATCGAGTTGGGCACAGTCCGCATCAAATGAGGTGTTAATCCACCATACAACGCAGCAAATCCCTCTTCTTTCCAGATCGTGGTAAAACAATTAATCAAGCCTGTGTACTTCATTTTCCCGTTATCCATCGGTCGTTGACGTAATCGTGTTCGTACAACCTCATGAGGGTATGTCAATAAAGATGCAGACAATTTTGCAAGACCTGCCGAACCTGATTTGGCTAGCCACTCAAAAAACTTATCAGATCCTGTCGATTGGACTCCAAGCATATCCCGTACCTTTTGGCGCTGGTTGATAAGACCCTTCATCTGTTCGTAAAGGACCCACTGCAGTGAAGACTCGACCACGCCCAAGTATGATGCTGTAAGACCACGATACAATCCTTTAATACCTTCTTTCTGAATTACTTGTTTGACGCAGTCGCCGCTATTCTTGTATCGTCGTGCGGCAACCCCTTGGTCGCTTCGCTGCTTATCGAGTTGTAATCTTGTCTTCACCAGCCAAATCGGGTTCGTTGCTGTAGAAGTAGTGATACCAGCCATAGCAGCAGATGCAAGATGGACCCAAACAGCTTCGTTACCGTCGTTAAAATTCTGCGCAATAAATCCTTTACTTGTCGAATACGTAAAGAAATTAATCGATCTCGCCGGGACAACTCCGACCAAATTCGGTCCCAGACCTTTAAACAATGCTCTACCACCTTCGACTTTGTAAACATCTGCCATGATTTGGAATGTCTCGTAAAAATGTAATGCTATGGACCTAACATGTCCTACTTTGCCGTTTCGCGCTGAATTTTGTAACAGGTGACCGCCTTCTTTGAGTTGGTTTTTGTAAAAATCACTTTGTAATCGAGTCTTGACAACATCAAACGGGCCAGTAGCAATGGCGCCCATCATTCCACCAAACCTATCATTAACATACTTCCAACCAACTATTCCTCGTATCGGCTCACCCTCCAGCAATAAAATGCAGCCATGGTCGAGATATACTTTCGACTTTTATTCGTTCATTCTCCGACAAATTAACCACATCAGGTCGTAGCGGTACTTCCGGTATTCTCTGTTCTTTCGATTCAGAAACTAACATTTCTAAAAGGCCTCTGAGGTATTTATTGTTGTCGTTTGGATTACTGACGTCGACGTTTGAAGTACTTGTACGATTTCTGCGTAACCTTTTAACAGACTTTGTTCAATTACGAAACGCAAGAAACGCAAAAACTTTCCAGCAACACTCTAGTGTGAAAAGAAAAAACCAGTTTTTTTGAAATGAACGACGATAAATGGTACTCAACGAACCTTAGATATACCTATAAATTTGTAGCAATGCAACTACCCTGTCAGTTATGCTAGTGTTCGGAATTGGGATTAATAAAAATTCTTCCGGGAATTTTCGATTATTATGGGTGCGGCGATTAAAGATTATCGGATTCAAAAATGCTAAAAGGTATTAAAATCTACAAAAGAAAAAAAGAAAAGAAACGAAAAGAATTATGCTTGGTTGTTAAACAGAAAATCAAAAAAAAGATTCTGCTAAAATCTATAACTCCTAGGTCAACTGGAAAATCGTTGTATTGGTTCAAACTCAAAGGAGTATAGGTTTGAAAGATTACAGAAACCACGAACGATCTCAACTTCGCATTACTTTAAAGCTACAAAATACAATTGCATTTAGCCTAAAACTACCACAATATCACCGAGCTAGCATCAAAATTCTGCGTGCATGTTATGGCTCATACGACCATTTTTTACAGGCGATGTCTGCATTCAAGCAATCAAAGCCCCCGGCAAAACGCCAAATGCTGCCAGTTGACAGTTGTGCACGTGTCAGAAAAACTGGTCGTCCCTGGCCCTGGCCCTGGACCTGGCTTTTTCTCCACGACGTGCCACGGCCCACGGGCCCACGGTCCACGACGACGACGGGTTACATGCGCATTCCATCACCTCATCAAGACGATTCGAAGAAGAGGAAGACAGCACGATCTCGCTCCGCTTTCTCTGGGGGTTTCGACTACAGACACACTCAGTGAAATACTTTGGACTGGCGCTTTGTTATCGACTGATGCAACGCCCTTTATTCCAGCATTCCATCTTGTCTGCACTGGTCAAGGCATGCTTGCTTCTGTCGGGTCAGCTGCCGACGCTTTACGCCCATCCAATTGGCCGTACCGCTCTCAATGCTTCGTTTCGGTTGATTCGTCGCGATGATGACGACGATAAGTATGGCTGGGACGATGATGACGACGAACTGGAGGGTGCTACCTACTGGCTTTACCTTGGAGTTTCGGTCGTGCTTGTGCTGCTCGGTGGTGTATTTGCCGGGTTGACGCTTGGTCTTATGGGACAGGATGAGGTTTATGTACGTTTTTTGTTGTTGATTTATGGGTTTGGTATACTAATGTTTGGTAGTTGCAAGTCATTGAGCAATCTGGAAACTCGTACGAGCGAAAATATGCGGGTAAAGTGCTTTCATTACTGAAGAAAGGCAAACATTGGGTACTCGTTACCATGCTACGTGAGATCCTTACATATTTTTGGTTTTACTTTTACTAATGGCTAGTGTCTAATGTTATTACAAACGAAACACTTCCCATTGTGCTCGACAGATGTCTTGGAGGCGGTTGGCCTGCCGTCGTGTCATCCACAGTCTTAATTGTTATTTTTGGTGAAGTTATCCCACAATCGGTTTCGGTTCGTTACGGACTTCGAATAGGAGCTATGTTTGCTCCGTTTGTACTATTTTTGATGTATGCAATGTACCCTGTTGCATATCCAGTTGCTCTACTACTGGATCATGTCCTTGGTGAAGATCATGGAACGGTATACCGCAAAGCACAACTCAAGACACTTGTGTCATTACATCACTCCATGGGTGCCGACAGACTTAACCGCGATGAGGTTACGATTATTTCAGCAGTGCTTGATCTAAATGAAAAGCCAGTTGGCAATATTATGACCCCAATCGCGGACGTGTACACGATGTCGGCAGATCGCGTCCTGGACGAAGCTGCAGTTGAAGAAATTTTAAAGGCCGGATACTCTCGTATTCCAATCCACACACCTGGAGAACCACACAATTTTATTGGTATGCTTCTCGTTCGTATTTTGATTTCGTATGATCCGGAAGATGCACAGCCAGTCTCTACATTCCCACTAGCAACACTTCCGGAGACAAAGCCAGATACAACGTGTTTAAACGTACTCAACTACTTTCAAGAAGGAAAGTCACACATGATGCTTGTTTCTTCATCGCCCGGTGAGGCTTACGGCGCATTAGGTGTCGTGACGTTGGAGGATGTCATTGAGGAGTTGATCGGTGAAGAGATCGTCGACGAGTCTGATGTCTACGTTGATATTTCTCAAGGTATCAAGCGAAAATATGTCTCTCCATTGACCAGACGCACTTTACCTGCAGGATTTATGGCGAATCACTCAGTTGTGGCTGGTGCTCCTACATACTTGGATACCGGGAATGCATCTTCATCGTCTCAAGTCTCAGATATGTGGTCTCCGGCTGATCCTCATGCCGCACAATCGATGTCACTTCTTCCCAAGCCTTCCAACTCTGGGCCGGCCGCAATTGGATCGACTGTCTCCAAGATTGAGCCGCTCAACCTAGCGCTTCGACCGAAGGAAACTACAAACACTAGAGTCACAATCAAGAAAGGCGCAATGGAAGACTACGTCCGTAGAGCGTCTTTGGATGTACGTCCTTCCGGTCTATGGAATGCTAGCAACGCAGCAAACGGTATACCTGTTAATACTGTCGTCAACAAGAAGACTGATAACCTAGATGGTGCATTTGGTGTGATCCACGACACTGAGCGCGGCGCACTGATGGATGGACCACCTGTTGGAACAACGGACCGTTCTGCAACAGCTACTTCTGCCGCACGAAATAGCTCTAGCGGTAGTAGCGTCGGAAGTTTGGCCAATGCTGCCACATCATTGTTAAGGACCACCTCGTTTCGCACACGAAGACCGTCATCTATTGAACTTGACGCGCTTACTAAACGGAAAGATTCTTTGGACAATAACGGCACTATAACAGGAGTTGTTGTTCCAGATATCTCAGTCACACATACAGATGATGAAGATCGTCCACCTTTGACTACAGCTACATCGACTACTGAGCTTCTTGCTGACAATGATCACGATGACCATTATCATCCATATTACACCGAAGAACAAAAGAAATTACACGATGCTAATCCAGAGGAATTTCACGCTAGCGGCATTATTGAATCAGTTCGCGAAGTGCACGGATTTCAAAAGACTATCATCGAGTCTGCGCCAATTTTATCCGATGTCGAGCCAAGTTCCGATGACTCGGATTCAGACGCTAGTAAGGGGTCCGAAGAATCTGCTGGATCATCGACGTCGCCACGTTCAAGCGATCTTGAACGTGGTGGCTGGTCTTCGTCATCACAACACAACTCAAAAAAGAAGAAATTTAAGAAATCAAAGAAATTAAAAACAGATAATCTTGACAGTGAATCTGAACAAGGGCAAGAATCGTCTAAACGAAAAGGTAGTTTTTTTTCGGATCATAGTTTTAGAGGGTTATCATGGAGTCAAGGAAATGGATCGCATGACCAATGAATAATTTAAAAAATTAAGTTCTTACGTGGTTTTTATTACTGTGAATTTTGGAAATTTTACGGGGCTTGTAGAACATTTGTCGAATAACATTTGCTAACTGTATCTTACAATAAATATATTTTTAATATAATGCAAACTAAAATGCTGTGTCGTGTATATACATTCATCAATCTTAATTAACTGGCTTGTTTATTATGCTGACGTCTTGGCAACTGATTAAACGTAGTTTGCCAAATATTTTTCGCTTTGTACAAATTTGTAACCCTGAGTCGTTCATTGTCCAGATGGGCATGATCACTAGCTTGACCACACGGTAACTGGGCTGCAGGTGCATTAAACTGTTTTTCCAAAAACCGTACCGCTGGAATTGTACCTCCTTCACGAATATATAACGGATCTTGAACTGACCATTCGGTTCTGATGGCTTGGGCCAGAGTTGTAAACGCTGCGTTTTCAGGATCTCCCAGCCAAGGATCTGCCATCCGATTAATCGTGACGTCGATACGATTCCCAGAGTTGAGCTTATCGAATTGTTCCTTAAGGAATTTAACAGCAGTATCAGCAATAACAGACGTTTCCTGATCTGGCACGATTCGCATCGACACAGACGCAGATGCACTATGTGGAATAATAGTCAGATTTGAAGGTCCTGAAACATTTATCGCATGGATCGTCAATGTAGGGTATCTCCATTTAGCCATCAACACTTCCTTGGATAAGTTGATTGACGATTTTTGACCAATTTGCTCGTAAAGCTTCTCTTCTGATTCCGTCGTCGGACGAACCGGTTCATAAAATCCAGGAATTGTAACGCGGCCATCGTCATCCGTCAAAGTTGACAGAACTTTTGTCAGGTCTATCAAAGGTTCACGATGGGCACCTCCGTCGACACCGGAATGAAGATCAGGATGTTCAGAACAAACTTTGACAGTCAGATGCAAGACCCCTCGAAGTCCGTAGTTGAGACACGGAGCATGATCATCTAGCCAGTATGAATTTGATAATAAAATCCAATCAACTTCATCTGTGCCGACAATATCTGTGCACCCAGATACTGCGTTTTGAAAACCAATTGATCCACATTCCTCCTCTCCCTCAATTAAGAATATAACGTTGGTTTTAAGTTTTTTCTCTTGGAATAATTCAGCAGCGGCGAATATAGCCGCCATAACTGGACCTTTGTTGTCTGAAACTCCTCGACCATACAAATATCCATTTAAACCAGTCATCAGAAACGGATCTGTATTCCATTTTTCTAAACCTTCAATCACATCATAATGCCCATAAAACAGCACTGTGGGCAATTCGGTCTTGGCACAAGTTTCATCGTTCGCCAGGAACTTGCCATACACGATGGGGTTAAGCCCTTCTTCGGTAGCAATCACTCGAGCCGTAGCACCAAATTTTCTAAACAAAGTTTTCAGAAATGTCGAGCAACGATGTGAATCAACTCTTTCTCTAGCAATAGCTGAAACAGTTTTGAATGACACAAACTTGGCAAGTGCACCGAGCAATTGATCGTTTTCAAAAGATAGCTGTGATTGGACATTCGGAAACGCATCGGTTATATCCCATAACCCAACTGAACTATCGTTTCCTCCAGTAAGGAGATAACTAGATCCTTTACGCTCAACAGAAGTGATAGATAAAATCAAATTCTCATGACAATTGAATTTGCTGCCTAATGTCAAATCGCGCGACCACTTGCGTACTATACCTCCAGCACCACCAGTGAAGATGCAGTTACGATGCGCTGCAATCGACAGCACATCGTCTTCGGTATGTGTATAAACTGATTTGATAAGTTGTATCGCATCCAGATGCCACATATTGATGACACCTCCAGTTAAGCCACAATAAAGAAACGTGTCGACCACGGTCATGCATAAAACTCCATCCTCATTATCCAGCGACCGTAATTTACTCAACGAACCATCTCTAAACGACCAGATATTTATTTTACAATCACCTCCTCCTGATAATAAGAACTCCTCTTGAACGTCATTTGGCGGTCGATATGCTTGTAAACTGTACACGTATCCATTGTGTGCGTACGGAACAACATTACTGTATGGAAGTTCTATCAACGCCTTGGCGACAACCGAAGGTGATGAGCCATTTGTATTCTGCGGTCGAAGTTTCCCACCAGGACCAGCTGAATTAAAAAACTTACTAAATCTTTGTGAAGGCATGCCGGATTTATCAATGGATATGTTTTTGTCTATGGTTCCCAGGTGACACCACTGTATTGACGCATTCTGACATCCAAGGAAAATGGTTTCGAGTGCACTAAAGTAACAGACTGCAAAGATGTCACCAATGTCGTAAACTGAGTATAAAGTATACATCTCCTTTAATGTGGCAATATCCCAAATCTACGGTTAATAAAATTTGGTGATACCTTCTAGCGAGTTGTGGCTTACCTTGAGAATCGAGTCAGAAGCACCGGAAAAAAGTAACGTCTTGTCAGTAGAGACATCCAAACATAATACACTGCCACCATGACCTTTTAAGACAGCTTTCAGCTCATATCCTTCCATTCCATAAACCTACAATGAAGTCAGTATTAATTTGGCCGTTTTGAACTTCAAAATTCTTACCAGAATCTCGCCACCTTCAGTTCCAGCAAAAATATATTCTTCAACGGCAGTTAATGATAATACAGACCGAGACTGTCGCCACCTATGTGATAATGTCGGTTTGTATTCATCTTCTTTTGGTTTTAAGTCCGCTATAGAGTCAGTCTCGTGATCCAGTGACATTACAGCAGCAATCAACTTACATTCATAGTCTACGCCGGGAGTACTTGACCTCGACATAGGGCAGGCACTGTCAGAGCTTGCCTCAAACCTGTTCTTTAAATATAGGCTAGAGACACCATGAACAAGCTGTCCGGGCCCCGTCATTGTTCTAATATGTGGTGACTTCGGGAGACCCTGCCTTGATATTGGAGATTGAAATTGCAAACTTTCGGGTATGGCTCTCCAGCTCGAACAAACACACCTGAATCACGTCCTTGTTAATAAATATAGATCTTTTTCCTATTGTCCAACCGCATCCCACAGAAGGTTAATGAGTCAAGTGCGTTGCAGATGAGTCGCGGCGATGTGATATGCAAACGGCACACGCGTGAGATGAGGCACTAGTCGCGCAGTCGTCTTCTGCATCGTGAAATCGGCTCCATTTGTGACGAAATCCGGTTAACTATTGCGCGCGAACAAAAAGATCACGTGTAGTATGGGTTAGGTTAAATTACAGTGCGTCGACTCGAAGACCCCTGAATGCATACATCGCGATGGCGCTGCCAATTCGGAGGCGGCAGTAGTTTATATGGAAGACTGTATTCCCTATCAACACTTACAAGAAAAAAAAGATTACTGCACTCCTAGTGAGCTCAGAAAGTGACCACTTTGGTTCAATGCGGAAAATGCAGACTTCAGTCTATTTCTGCGGCCATTAAGCGACTTGTGATAGAGTTTTCGTTTTATACATTTATTACCAGTGCTAGGGCTGGGCAATTAGATTTTTTTTATCTAGATAGTTAATTTGTCTAGATAGTTGGGATTTTGGGCAAAAGATAAATATATAGATTATTTGACCTGAATATCGCAATTATTTACTAAGCCCTGATCTCACATTTACTATGGGGGGGCCTCAGAGAGGTGGGTCTTGTGTTCCGTGGTTAGGGTATCTTAAGGGCCTCAAGTATGTTCACCCATAAGCAAGTCACTTCGTATTAAGTTAAATCGCCAAGTTTATTTAGCAGCTAAGTTCATCAATAACAAACATAACGAAGTTAAATCACATTATCAAAACGAGAAAGAATGTTTACTTTTGATCATGTAACCCTTATAACGAACAGCGACAAGAAGTAGAGTTAGATTATCCAAAATTATAGAAACAAAATTGTAGTTAGTATAGTTACCTGTGTTTACTAAACGCGTTCGTAGAAGCTCAGTACCCTTACCCTATTCTTGGTTGTATTATTCCAGACGTGCTGCCAGATGTCCGATGAAAGACTTGTTCTTTTCGGCACACGGTATTTATACATACATTTTGTCCCTTCCGGCAGAGATGAATAACTAGGTTTGACTGCGGCTCGATACTTAGGTGCGCTCTTGGGTTATACTTATACTTGATTATCGGTGAAGGGTAGCTTAACATCTTGTGTCTTGTTCGCGATTATTCTTCTCTTCTTATTTGAAGGGTTTATGGCTCTCGATTGTTTCTCTATTAGTTATTTGAGTTATATTTGGGGATTATATGATTCATAATATCACAAAAATCATGCAAATAAAAAAAGACAAATGCGGCAAAGATACGTTGAAAAGATACATTGAGAAGTAAGCTTCAGCCTCCAGGCTCGAGAATGTTCAGATTAGATACTTTAAAAGCTGGGTTAACTACGAGTTTTTCGGAAATATGCTGCTTTCATCCAGTCACGTGTAAAACGTAAAGATAATTTTGAATTATCTAGATAAAATAATTGTGCACTTTTCAAAAAAGATAAGGATAAAGATTATAAAGATAATATCTTCGCCCGCCCCTAATTTCCACTCAACCACCCGCTTATATACATTATAGATGAAAGCTATCTCTTACACCTTTCCCAAAATGCAGAATAGAATGAGTTTGAGTTATTGTGCTGGCATTCTTGCCTTCGCACGAAGATTTTCGCCATACTTGAAAAACAATGCTCTATATCGATTGTTAGTACCTGGATAAAAACATGCACACAAAATACTTACGGCATGGGCACAAACAGAATAGATAGGAACCCAAGTAATGCACTCGCCCAATCATACCCCAGTTTGTCGTACATTTGCACAGCAAATAACGGAAATACAGAGCCTATCTCAGCACGGAAAAAAGTATTTGCAGCCACTGCAGATGCAGAATAAGGTCGATAAGCTTCAGCCTTGTATGTGAAGATGCCTGAAAAAATAAGAATCATAGACGTCCCAATCGGGATTGTGCCCAAGATAGGAACAATCCAAGGAACGCTAGAATATGTGGTAAACCCGAACCAAAATAAGCCAATTGGCAGTAAAACAGAACCAAGAATAGCGCACGGTAATCTATATTCTGGAATGTGCTTCCCGTTCTTCGCCGCAAGCTTCTGACCTAAACGTCTCCAAAAGGGTTCGCTAACTGAGGCAGTAACAATACCGACTAAGAGGCCCAAAAATGTTAAGCCCAAGTATTGAGTCTTAAATCCATGGTTATATTTGTAAACTAGAGGAAAGGCTTCAAAACTGAGATAAAGAATTCCAAGAACCAAGGCCGAGTAGATGCACATAATAAGCACCATTGGATTGAAAATAATTAATTGAAACGGTCGCTTAATCGATATTCTGAGTATTTGTACAATAGTTCTGTCCTTATTGACGATTTCATGTTGCGACTGATATATGCCCTCGCCAGTCTCCTTGCGTTTCCTCTGCGCCAGCCGGGTCAAGAGACGAGATTCTAACGTCTCCGGCACAAAAAGTACCACAACCGCAAACATAACAAATGTCCATATAATGGGTACATAGAAAACCCATCGCCAGTCACAGTTGACCACAATAAAATCACCAATGATAGGGCCAATAATTGGACCAAGAAACGCAACACAAGTGAACATAGTCATAGGTAGGCCAAGCTGTTCTCTAGGAAAAATATCTGAAATTGTACCACCAGAAACAGACATAAAAGCACTACCAGCAAACCCAGTGATAAATCTGTTGATAATGATTGCCGGGATATTGCGCGCAAACGCAATAGGAAACTGAAATGCCAAAAAGCTGAGAATTGAAATCAAGTAAACAATCCGACGACCATAGTACTCAGACAGTGGCGCATAAATCACTATATATTAGCTTCTGCTGCACCATTTAAAAATTTAATATTACTTACTTGGACCTAGTCCCAATCCATCAAGATATACTGTGATACCACTGAGTACCTTTGTATCAGAAGCTCCAAACTGTTCAACGATAGATGGATAAGCAGCACTATAAATAATGCTAATAGACGACACTAGTAGTCCACCAGAACAGACAATAAATGTGATAACCCATTTCCTGACAGGTCCCATATTCATGGGATTGCGTTTGTCATCCGGACCGTCCCAAGTGACAACAATGACTTTGTTGGCGTCGTCCTGAGAAAATATCGACAGCGCCTCCTCTTCGGATTGCTCGTTCATACCATCTTCAGATAACTTATTTTTCTCAAGGTCTTTCAGTTCTGCGTTATTCCTCGATGTGGGATTGTATAAGATGCGCTCAAGGTTATCGAGCTCATTGTCAAAAATTTCCTCGCTCTGCATATTCACGCTTCGCCAAATAGCACACAAGTCCTTGTTTCTGAAATCTCCTAATACTTTATCGAGAGTGCTATCATCTTAAACCATCTAAAGCGATCGGAGGCTCGACTTAAATACCTCGCTGGCTAAAACAAGCGTTTCGCACGAAAGAATCATTGTTATAAAGATATAAACGTGTTAAATCCGGTGAAGCTTTTACATCCGTGCTCGGAGCGGGATCGAGAAGTAACAGAAAGTCCTGATGGCTGGGAGTACAAAAACACAAATTGATGAGCTACGCAAATTAACCAATCAATCAATAGGCTAATCATTTATATTTTATGGTTCTTATTAAACTCTTGAAATATAAATTCTCTTATCTTGGCATCAATTTGGAGTAGAGCGAGTCCTTGGCGACTCCGGTGATTCGGAGATAAAAGCGGCACTTGATTCCTAATGACCCTTGGATGGTAAGTGCAAAATTCAGGGATGAGTTCTGCGTTGTAACTACGTGTTAATGGATGTGCATATAATTATCGCGGAGGCATCGAGTTTTGCCTCGACGACCAAAACCAACAATTACCGCACCCATTAACTAATAATAGTATTAATTTTTTTTTGAAAGCGAATTCTACAACTAAAGTAAACTACGTTGGCATGTGCGTGCAAATTTTTTTTAATACGGCAGATGCTACGTCAGTGGACACCCCTTTACGCTGTTGACGAGTACTCATACCACTAACTTCATCCAAATCTTGTTCTGGCTCTTCTCAACACATTTCTGATCCATGATTCATAAGATATTGGCCCTTGCTATAACAAATCCATTTCCTTTTACGAATAAATTCTTTGAGCATTCCGGCGTTTGCTTAGGGTATGGTTGGCTTTGTATCTTGTTTTCAGGCATCAGGATGGTTACTTCGCGCATTCGTGCATTATAATTCAACATATCCTTTTCACCGCCGCCAGGGTGGATTAATTTTGCATTTCCAGGCTGGTTGACGTGTCAAAGAACCATCTATGAAGTGATCATGCCCATCGCAAAGCCCCAGCAGGGACGCGTCGCGCTCTACTAGGAGGACATTGGCCATATCTTCTACGTCAACCAGCCAGATCTAAGATGTATCTTAAAAAAGCTTCCGCTTCTAATCTCGTCAATGTATCAAGGACCGAAATCTTGTCGAACCGAGACTTGTCCTTAAATGTTGGAACCCCATAATTAACCACACACGTTTCTTCATACACAAATCTATTAATTCATAACAAAACAATCAGTTTTTCGTAAATAGTGAAAATGATACCACCACTAAGTACTAGTCTCCCTAACCTTGGGGTGGTGCCCTTCCAGAAACTTAAAACTCCTTCTTCTTTGATCAGACGCTGAGCACAGTGCAAGCTGTTCTTGTATTCTTTCTCCGATCCAAGAGACTGCATACGAGTCTTGACGGTATCAAACGGCATAGTACTGTATACAGTGATCACACCGGCCATGGCGCCAATAAGGAACGTTGTTAAACTTGATAGTGGGGCGCTGGCATCTTCCTTACTAAATTCTTGTACTTTTTGCTTAAAAAACGAGTAAGAGCCCATTCTAACTGCAGCGTTTGATGACTGACGCAGAGTCACTGGAACGACTCCTTTGTAAACCGCACCAAATCCTCCTTCTCTGATCATGATGTAAGAGCCGTTAATGAATCCTCGGTACTTAGGCTTCTCTCTACGGGCATCGTCAATCAAGGCAGTCTTAATAGTCTCGAATGGAGTCAATGCAAACACCGACTCAAGGACACCAGCACCAAAACCAGCAAGAATACCACGACCGCCGGAGACTTTGCCGTTCTCATCTGCCAGTGCTTTTTTAATTGTATCAAAACCTAAGAAACGAACAGCAGCCTTTGCAGCGCAACCGACGACCATTGTAGAGCAACCAGCGTAAATGACTTTAACGCCTTCTTCACGAGCAACCCGAGCAACAAGAGTGATTGGGTTTCGAGAAGTTACTTGAGACTTGTCAACAAGCTGCAACCTGGTTTTGGCGAATTCGAACGGATACTAGAAGTAGCGTCAGATTTGACGGACAGATCGATAAACCAAAAAAAAAGCTCTTACTGTGATAGCCATCTCGCAACCTCCTGCAACACCACCTGCAACTAGTGACTTCCATGGTGGTGGCTAAAAAAAATTAGCAAGGGTCAATTCAAATCAATTGGATCCGTCGAGATGACGAAGAGACCATCTTCACAGGATGTAAGATACGTACTCTTAAAATGTCGTCTTTCTTTTCAGTCGTCATTGATCTCTCAAGCTATCTGCAATTAAGACTTTTAGAAGAAAGATATAAACTAAATTTATCCGCACAAGTATGCACTCCTGGTTTCTGTCCAGCTCGTGTGAGCGGATTTCGAGATTCAACAACTTTTCCGGCTTGGAAAATCTTGCCCTGGGCCTCTAACGTGCCTTAGGGTATCAGTAGCCGAATTTTTATTTTATCTACATGCAATTAAGGAAGATTAACGCATGAATAACACAAACAAAAACCAAAGAGGTCTTAATATATATATATATATATATATATATTATATTATAGTTAATTATCAATCCAACCTGGGAGTGAGCGATGTCGTTTTATCCGCGCCGGCAGCGCTGGCCGAGGGAACAAGCAACAAGCTGAGGCTCTCGTACCTGAATAATTGCTGCAGCTTCAACCAATTTGCACACTATGTCAAGGGGCGCGTGCATTCAAATCTGCGCTTGCCCTCACCCCCACTTTTCCCGGCAGCAGACGCGAACCCTTTTTCCCGGCTCTGCTTAATGCCGTCGAATTCCCTGTGACCGGCAGCAACTGAATTAGAGGGTGGGTACTATTTGCCTCGATATCAGGCCGTGATCTCGAATTTTGAAAACAAAAGCTCGTTCGTTGGTGCTTGGACGCCTGTTAACAGCTGCTTTCAGGTGCATGAGCTATAGGACTTTTGGGTCAATGGGATACACATTGAAATTCCCAGTTTAGACGCAGCTATATCGGTGGCCATTATACCGACAACGCTCGCACGACCACGTTCACATTAATATACTCGCACGATGCCTCCAGCAGGCTCTTCCCTCAAGGAAGAGGAGGGTACTGTCATCACGGCTTCTGGGATCAAGTTGCCGATGTCGGCAGCCATGGCTCGCAGCTGTGGGATAAGTGTAAGTGCTAGTTTGCCGATTCAACGAAGCCAGGAGCAGATCAATAGTGGCCGTGAAGACGAAACTGACGTGTTTCTAGTTGCGCACAGGTCGGCCGAAGCGCAAAAAAGCTTCTCGAGCCTGCTTTCACTGTCAGAAAGCTCACTTGACGTGCGACGATGGTATGTAATAAAAGTTTGCTTTGAACGTGTCGTGCGGAGTATTGACTGACGCTATTCAGCTCGTCCATGTCAGCGCTGTGTCAAACGAGGCCTGCAAGCGACCTGCCAGGATGGTATTCGGAAGAAAGCAAAGTATTTGCGAGACGGTACTGAAGAGAGTTTTGGTGAAGAGCCAAAAGCGAAGCCTACAAAGGAGAAAAAAGCTGCGGCGAAGGGGAATAAGAATAAAAAGTCACCATCGTCTTCACCTGCAGTCGTCGCTGCATCTGGTACTATTGACCCATCTGCGCTAACCCAGGATAGCGAATTTAGTGACAGTTTCTTTCCGAATCTCGATTTATCCACATATGATTTTGGCTCGCGTACTGCCAACCTGGAGTACTCGTATCTTTCGAATATGATCGGTACCGATGGTACAACACCGCATGACACCTCTACATCTCCAGCCTTGTCTACTAGTCTTCTTGATCAAAGCGGTCAAGGATATCCGTACAGTTTTGCCGATATGTCAGTTAGAGATTCAAATTGGGGGAATAGAGGTCTCGCATCATTGTTGTCCGGTCCGGACATTTCACCACAAGATAGCAACAGCCCACCGACACCAACAACACCAGAAGGCACACATGCTGGCAGAAATCAAAGCATGCTGCCCCCGTTATCGTCGACAGATGCACCTCATTCTGCGCCTACCAACATTCAGCAGCTGGTATCGCCCGCATTACCGAGCCATCTTGTCGCTCGAAGGAGACGAGATCCTGAAACTGTATACGCATCAGTTGTACAACCATTTTCTTATACTCCTGGGTATCACGGCTTAATTGCATATCTCAAATCTCGTTTTGATCGGCCTCATTTAATGCGTGTGGCGCGATGTATGGCCGCATTCAGGCCAAGTTTTATTGCTTGTACCAAAACTTTGAAAGAGGAAGATTTGATTTTTATGGAAAAATGCTTTCAACGAACACTTCTCGAGTATGAAAAATTCATTTCGTATAGTGGTACTCCTACTATAGTGTGGCGACGGACAGGGCAGGTGGCTGCCGTGGGCAAGGAGTTTTGCATTTTGACCGGCTGGACTCGTGAACAGTTACTAAATAAGCGCGTGTTTGTTGTTGAACTTATGGATGATCACTCAGTGCTGGAATACTTTGAAGGCTTTTCAAAGCTCGCATTTGGCGATTCCAGAGGCGCGACGATGATGGAATGCACCCTACTAGGACCAAATGGTAGAAAAGTCCCCACTGCATGCACCTGGACAATAAAACGTGACGTGTTTGATATCCCAATGATGATCGTTGGTAATTTTCTGCCTATTCTTAACTAAATGCAACGGTTCTGCCTTGTTGATATATCCTTAAATGGAAGGTTTAAAATGGTTATTTACGACCACGTTTGCTCGTTTTTTATTGTAAATACGTGAATTTTTTTTTGGTTTTTTTAAATTTCAACTGGTTTTAATATTTTTTCAAAACGACGTTTGTTTTTTTTTTGTTTGGCTTTGTTTGCCTTTTTGTTGCGCATGTTTTGGTCAGTTCGGGATTCCTGGGAACTTGGTCTTAGTGTTCTTTTCTGTTTTGGTTAGCGAATTATGCATTGTCGCAGTATCGATGTATTATACAAATTAATGAACTCATATTTTCATTTGATTAAACAGAGCTGAGGTAATTGGGCTTCTTATGCGTGCCTTCCGGTTAGGGTACTCTAAACGCCCGTTGTAGTTTAAGAGTCAGAAAGCTTTTGAGGGATTCGGCAAAAAATTTGTTGATACTACATAAAAGCGCCCGAGCAACAACAATAGAGACTAGACTTTATAGACCTCTTTTTTGGTTGCTGGACAATTGATTTTGATATCTCACTGTTCAGATTATATCGTAAAATGGCAACAGACGATTCTACAAACGCTGCTGTTGAGCTAGCTACAGATCAGCTGGCGAAGACTTATCTCGATGAAGTGACTGGCGAACAAGTTTCCAAGACCGAATTGAAGAAGCGTCAGAAGCAACGTGCTGTTGAGCAGAAGCGTGTATGTTTTAAATTTGGCAAAATTGCTTCAATTGGTACCATTTTGTTGGGGTATAAAAGTTGTACTAACTCAAGGATAGAAGGAGAAGGCTGCCGCCGCCGCCGAGAAGGCTCCCGCTCAGAAGAAGAAGTCGGATGAGGAGGAATTAACTCCTAACGTAAGCTGAATTGTATTTGTTTGATTGGAACGGCTTTTACTTACTCATTGTAGCAATACTTCAAGCTTCGCTCACGCGAAATCGAAACTCTTCGCAAAACTCACCAGCCGGATCCTTATCCCCACAAGTTCAACGTGAGTCTCAGGTTCCACGAGTTCATCAACAAGTACAGCCACTTGGCTCGCGGTGAGATGCATCCCGAGGATCAGGTCTCAATTGCTGGTCGTATTCGTATCAAACGTGAAGCTGGGTCCAAGCTTAAGTTTTACGACCTGCAATCTGAGGGTCAATCGATTCAGGTTGTGTGCCAAGCTCAGGATACTACTGGCGACTACGATGCCATGCATGAGCACATTAGTAGAGGAGATATCATTGGTGTCAAAGGATATCCCGGTAGAACACAACCGCAGCGTGGTGGTGAAGGTACCGTCTCTGTCTTTGCTACTGAGGTCATCTTGTTGTCGCCATCTCTGCACATGTTGCCAACTGAGCGATATGGATTCAAGGACCAGGAGTCACGTTATAGACAGAGATACCTTGATTTGATCATGAACAACAGCACTAGAAATACATTTATCACTCGATCCAAGATTATCAGTTACATGCGCAGATTTTTCGACTCACGCGACTTTGTTGAAGTTGAGACTCCAATGATGAACATGATTGCTGGTGGTGCTACAGCCAAGCCTTTCGTTACTCATCACAACGATCTTAACATGGACTTGTTTATGCGTGTTGCTCCTGAGCTGTACCTCAAGATGTTGGTGGTTGGTGGTCTCGACCGCGTTTACGAAATCGGTCGTCAGTTCAGAAACGAAGGTATCGATGTGACTCACAACCCCGAGTTCACCACTTGCGAGTTTTACCAGGCCTATGCAGACTATAACGATCTTATGGATATGACTGAGGAGTTGTTCTCAAACATGGTTAAGGATATTACTGGTGACTACAAGGTCGAGTTCCAGCCAGCTGGTCCTGAAGGCAAGACCCTCACGATTGACTTCTCTAGACCATGGAAGAGGCTTGACATGATTCCTTCTCTCGAGGAGAGATTAAATGTCAAATTTCCACCTGGTGACCAACTTCACACAGCTGAGACCAACGCGTTCCTCAAGGGTATACTTGACCGTGAGGGTCTTCAGTGCACTCCTCCACTCACTAACGCTCGTATGCTTGACAAGCTTGTCGGTGACTATCTCGAGGACACATGCATCAACCCAACTTTTATCACAGGGCACCCGCAGATGATGTCTCCTCTTGCCAAGTACCACAGATCAGTTCCTGGTATTTGCGAGCGTTTCGAGTTGTTCGTTGCCACCAAGGAACTTGCCAACGCTTATACTGAGTTAAACGACCCGTTTGACCAACGCGCGCGGTTCGAAGAGCAGGCTAACCAGAAGGCACAGGGAGATGACGAAGCTCAGCTTATTGATGAGACTTTCTGCACCGCTCTTGAATACGGTCTTCCACCTACTGGTGGATGGGGTGCCGGCATTGATCGTTTGGCCATGTTTTTGACCAACTCATACAGTATCAAGGAGGTTTTGTTGTTCCCTGCCATGAAGCCAGATACTTCGGCACTTCAAGGTGAGAAATAATAAAAAGTTTATGTTTGAGTAGAGTAGCGTAATTTTGTTTTGTTTTGTTTGCAATATATCTATTTTATTTCTATTCAAAATTTATCACATCTAGAGAATTGATCTAATTTCAATGGAGAGCTTGGGTTGAAACAGATATAGGGCATTAAATCCATAATAATAAAATTTTTAACAACAATCAAATGACTTTTAGTTCCAATATCCCATACACAAGTTATCCTTATTTAATGCTAATCAACTTAACATCAAAAGTAAGTCTGCTGTTGGCTGGAATGCCAGGAAGAGCCTTCTTACCGTAAGCCATGTTGGCAGGAACGATAATCCGACGCTCACCTTTGACGGCCATACCCTTAACACCGATATCCCATCCCTTGATAACTTCACCCTTACCAAGAGTGAAGACAAAAGGCTTGCCCTTAGTATTGCTGTCAAATACCTTGCCGTTGTCGAGCTTGCCGATATATCTGACGCCAACCTTGGCACCGTTCTTCGCACCAGCACCCTCACCAACAGTTCTGTCCTCGACAGTGACGCCACCTTCAAGCTTCTGAGACTTGACCGCAGGCTTGGCTGGGGTCTTAGCAGTTCCAGATGGAGTAGGACCTTGCTCGAGCTCCTTAGCGAATGCAACCTTCTTGTCCTTCTCCTCAGCCGGGGCCTCACCAGCCTTCTGTTTCTTAGCCTGCTTCTTTGAAAGCTTCTCAGCCTTTGGCTCCTTCTTTGCCAAGTCGTCAGTAGTCTTCTCCTCCTCTTCAGGCTCTGCATCACTGCTCTCAGCAGCAGCTCGCTTAGCAGCCTTCTTGCTGTCCTTGATAAGTTCAGTCTTCAACGCCTTAGCCTCAGCCTTGATCTCCTCATCGTCAATCTCCTCGATTCTGGGCTCATCCTCAAGAGAGTCGAGCTCATCACTATCGTCAAGCCCATCAATAATCTCATCCTCATCGGGACTCAAATCGTAGTCAGAGTCATCTTCCTCCTCAGAGTCGTAGTCATCTGAGTTGTCGAATGGGTTCTCGACGTAGTTACCGACAAGTGAGACAATGTACGATCCCGAAACGTTGAACAAAATCTCCTCATCAGGGTTGATATACAGATCAAGTGGTTGCTGGAATTGCTAAATAAAAGTTAGTAACAACTAATTAAAGAGACTCATAGTGGGCTTACAGTTTCAGGGGACAAAGTGCAAAGAACAGTCTCCTCGACCTCAAAGTCGTCCTCGTCGTCTTCATCGTCTTCGTCATCCTCATTCGAGTCGTCCATCTCAATATCCTCAGTCTTGCCGTTGGCCTTCTTGGACTTTGGCTTCTCTTTCTTGTCCTTCACTTCCTTTTCTTCCTCATCGTCTTCATCCTCCTCCTCGTCGTCTTCCTCATCTGAGTCGTCATCATCCGAATCGCCCATCAAAAGACCACCATCCGGAAAAGCAGTTGGCTTCTTGATAATCGAGATGGTACTAGGCTTCTTCTCGTCGTCGATCGGGTTGGGATCAATCGCAGCCATGGTGATGCGCACAGTGACTGGGAAGTCTTCGTCAGTTGCCGAGACTGGGATCTCAGGCACGACCTTGAGTGTGTAAGTGGAAAATGGTACGAGTCCAGACATCTTGTGTAACAAATATCAACAAAATCTCGCGTAATTTTTATTTTCAGAAGTTGTTTTTTTTCGAAATGCTTGATCAAAAAATCTTAGGAACAAAATACGCGGGAAAGCGTCGAGCCTTTTAAACGCGAAGGGAAATTTTTGTTTTGGCTTTCCCAAATAAATTTTTTTTGCCCTTAATTCACCTAACCCTAATCTCCCAACTGAGACGCGGCGTTTTTTGCGTTTTTGCGGGCATTGAAGAAATCTATTGCAAGGGATTAGCACGCTGGTTGTATATAATATATATATATATTCCTTCATTATAATAATTACACAATCCTCATCTTGGAAATTTATACAAACAACATTTCGAACTTGTAGCGCAAAGCGTCTGCGAACAGTTGGAATTACATAGAGAGCTTCAAAAGATGAATATTTTTTTTGATCTCAAGTTCAATTCTATGTAATTATTGTTGTAACGCTCGAATGACCCGCTCAGCGGTCTGTCCTTGTAGAACTTTGGCATCTAATGCCTGTTTAGCGCTCGCAAGAATATGTTGAGCGTGCTTTTGAATGGCTGGGTGACGCTTATCAATCAGATCCACGAGATAAGAGTAGGCGTATGTAGCAGCTTCGTCATCGTTTGTTATGGGAAGAGTCCCTATCCATGCGTCAATGACTTGATCGGTATCAACCACATGACTAGAATTGAACTTGAGAATCTTAGCAATGGCGGCTGAAACATTCTCGGTCGCGTGAACGTTATCATCGCTTCTGTGGTCAGGGACATTGAACACTTGGAAAAGTGTAGGAATGACTTGACCGACCGTCGTTGCGAATGGTTCGCCGCCAAACTGTCCGGCAACGCCAATACCATATGCAGCAGCTTGTCGCAGTCCAGCGTTCTGATCTGTCAAACTAGCGCCGATTAAACGTAAAAAGAATTCATTATATCTCCATGATTCTGGTCCAGAAAATTCGATAAGGTCATCCCAAACACATAATGCAAATTCTCTAGGCTCGACTTCCTTCCGTTGTCCAATTGCATTCAAAGTAGGTAAAAATTTCTCAAACATGGGCAGGAATGAAGTTCGCTGCGCCCTGAAAATAGAATGAATGGCTTTGTTCACTTCTCCCAGCAGCTCTTCATCAATCAAAGCTTCTTCGTCTCCATTTTCTTCGTCAGATTCATTTCCATCCTCACCATCGCCAGCACGAGTTCGTACCCGATCGAGGTAATCACCCATGTTTGCGTTGAGAGACTCAACAAACTTAGTCATATCATCTTGCGTGAGGCAGTTGAGACCAATAATCTCAACCGTCTGATAGAACGCTCCGTAAAACACAGCTAACAGTTCAACATACGGCTCAGACGAGAGAACTTCGAGAAACTTAGTCACACATTGTCTCCAATAACCAGCCAACTTAGCACTATAGTCCTGGCCGGCATTTCTGACAGCCGCCATCAAATGAGGAATAGCCTGAGCAGCTGCAACTCGAACACCATCGTGAAAAAAGAAGCTCATAGATGGCAAAACAATGTCGTCCAAAATTTCCTGAACATAAGGTTCGAAAGCAGGGCCAAGCTCAGCAGCATATACACTCAGAAGCTCGATCGCAGTACATTTGTCATCCAGCAAACTAGTTCGAATACCAAGCTGTTTACCTTGAACAGGAATAAGCTCCCAGCCCTCATCCATATTTTCAATCTCACTGGCATCCTCAAATAACTGCATATCTGGCTTAGTCTTTCCAGCCTCCAACAGCGGAGGCATAACACCAACAAGATATGGTACAAAATCGGCACCCATAACTCGGCAAATTCTACCCCAAGCTTGAATAAGGTAGGAGGCAGCTGGATCATCGGGCTCTGTTATGCTTTGCTGAATTGTAGCATATGTGTTGATCAACTGAGTAGACAATGGCGCAAACTTTTCCTTGCCGACAGCCAATGCAATAAGCGAGGAGCACTCAATACACTTCGCCTTTAGTACACGATAGTCCTTGTCTGTGTTCGAGTTCATAACACTGAACAGCATTGGCATCATCGTATCATAGTACTTTTCGAATTTGGTCTCAGCGGCATCTGCCACGATTGCAATTGTGGTCAATACCTGTTCTTGAACATATCTTTTAGGGCTTTGCAAAAGAACCATCAAGTGACTGAGCAAGTTATCCAAAAATGGCTCCAAAGCCTCAGTCTCAGACTCCTCGCAGAAATTGACAACAGCGGCGGCAGCATGTGCTTGAACGCGGGGCTCAGGCGACTCCATGACTTGAATCAAGGCAGGTAACACTCTATCACCGAAATTCTTTTGCAAATCATCAGCGAAATCTGTGCTCATCTGTCCAACAGCGTTGCAGGTAGCCCATTGAACTCTTGGGTGAGAATCTTGAAGCAATGGCAATACCATACTCAAAACCTTGTCCAGTTCGCCAATCATCAAATCTCTACAACCTTCGGCAAAAGCAGATATAGCCATCAACGCAGCGTATCTTTCCTGCCATCGGCCAGACGAAATCATTTGAGGCAACCATTGAAACAAAGGAGGCAAAAGAACAACACCACCAAGCTTAACTGCGAGACGGTCCAAACTTTGGCGGGCAGCAACGTCAATCGAGTCGGCATCATCTGAATCGAGATCATCATCCTGACGCCATGAAGTAGCTTGCTCATCGTCATCCTCACCAACCTCAGTCATCAACTGAAGCAAGTTGATAACCATTTCTGACGAGTAAGTTGGCTCTTTCTTGCACATTCCCGGTGCCTCGTCTGAGAACGTAGTGAGTAGTTCCAAAGCAGCTTCTCTCGTGTTTGAATCCATCTCTTTGTTCTTCATAACTGATACATTAAACTCAATAATAGATTTAAAATAAGGCTTGAACATTTTTGGTGATATTTCAACCAACTCGATCATTGGACTTAAAGCTGATAACAGCTCATCCGCCTTGTCCTCGGTGTTAAACGGTACCAAAACATTGAGCAACGATGGAATAAGATCTTTGAGTGGCACCCACACAGATTTAGGCGATGACGAAAATAACGCAGTATATGCAACAATAGCTGCGATTCGCACCTTCTCATCAGCATCTTGAAATCCGGAATTGAACGTTTGGATCATAGTAGGAATGTGATCTTTCTTAATGATCTCAGGTGCAGCAGCAAAAATTCTGAAAGCACCTTCCCGAAGACCAGCATTTTGCGATTTTGAAGCTTGAAAAAGAACGTCGAGAAGTTCAGGCCATTTCTCTGGTAACTCTGTTAACACTTTGATCCCAACCAATTCAATAGAGACGACATACCTGTAGTTCCAGCGACAGTCTCAGCGATGGCATCGCAAATTTTGTGTCGCACATCTGTCACCTGCTCGTTGCTGAATGCTTGTAGAAGAACCTGCTTGCATTTGGATTTGACGTCGGCTGAAAGCGTATCGAATAATCTTCCGGCTGCGTCACCGTCGTCCAACTGGGTCGCGACACGACGAAATAAAACCGCAGCAAACGACCTGATCTAAATCAAGTGAAAAAACAAAGTTAGAATATCTCACTATCTATGCCATAATCTATTGCACAACGTACAGCTTGCACATTAGAGAAAAGCACTTGCTCGACTAAGCCGACAAGCAAGATATCCAGTCTCTGTTTGATCCATTCGTTATTAAGACTTGTTTCGGCCGCAGAACGCGCATTATTATCAGCAGAAGCCAATGCATTCAGTAAATGGGTCAAGGCATCAGTGGCCTCCGCTGGAAGACTAGACATGACGCGCTCAAGTTCGTCGTAGGTTCACCTCGCGTGATACTGCTAGAGAACGCACTTTTGGTTGAATAACCGTGGCAAAAGGGAAAGCTGCACTTTAGGATTTAGATCCTTGCAAAGCACAATTTACCTATGGGACTGCAATCACCTTAGTAGGTTGCGTGCTTGACGTGGCTGGAAGGATAATGCTGAAAAACCCAAGCGAAAACCAAGCACTAGCCGATTTTCACGTCAACCTTTAGATGTTCCTTTAAAAAAAAAAAAAAAAAAAAGCGACGACAGTGTGACACGAGGGTGTGGTGTTCCCTGAGGGAGTAGGTGATCGGGGCTTTTATATTGGTGTGCGCTGCGAGGCAACCCGAGGAATATGTATGATGCTGTGCCTAGCAAATGCTGTCATCTACGCCATTTGTAGCAGTGTTCAGGAAAGCACTCGTCTGTAACAAAAGTGTTTTGCGTCCTGATTTACGGTTTCAGAGACCTTCATCTACTATACAGAGAAAGCGATTGATAACTTTTTTTACTCGTTCGTTAGCTCAAACCGCCAAAATGCCGACTGATCCAACTACGTACAAGCTCAACCACACCATGTAAGTCGGAAACATTCTGAAGGTGCACTACAGCGATTTGGCTAACCAATCGTATAGGCTTCGGATCAAGGATCCCAAGTTGTCTGTCCCGTTCTACGAAAAGAATTTTGGTATGAAGTTGATTCGTCAGCTCGACTTCCCCGAGGCCAAGTTCTCTCTTTACTTCCTCGTGTTTGACGGCGAGAATGCTGCTTCCAAGGGCAAGGAATGGACCGATCGGTAAGGCAATTGGGAATTTGCGCCGCTATGGATTGATGTGCTTATTATTTAGCGAGGGTGTTTTGGAACTCACTCACAACTACGGAACCGAAAGCGATCCCGACTACAAGGTCTCCACCGGAAATGCCGATCCTCACCGAGGTTTTGGCCACATTTGCTTCTCGGTTGACAACATTGACGTCGTGTGCGAGAATTTGCTTAAGGACGGTGTTACTTTCCAGAAGAAGTTGACTGACGGGAGACGTAAGGACGGAGATTAGAATTAATATGGAGTGGGTCGCTAACCGATACAGAAAAGGACATTGCCTTCGCTCTCGATCCTGATGGATACTGGATTGAGCTTATCTGGAACAGATTGCCCAGAACCGAGGGTGTTGCCGATTTATCTGGTTATCGATTTAACCACACTATGGTACGCTTCAATGTTCACAGATGCTGTTTTGCTCTATGCTAACTTGGTAGATTCGTGTCAAAGACCCAAATAAGTCTCTTGCATTTTACCAAGATGTTCTTGGCATGAAACTGCTGCGCACAGCTGAGCATGCTGGTGCCAAATTTACACTTTACTTCCTTGGCTACAACAATGACCCCAAGTTTGTTGAGAACTCTGGTGTTGGAGTGTACAACTTCGAAGGTATGCTCGAGCTTACCTGGAATTGGGGTACCGAGTCGGATCCTGATTTCAAGGGATACCACAACGGTAACAACGAACCTCAAGGATTTGGACACTTGTGTATCTCGGTTGATGACTTAGATGCCGCTTGTGCCAGATTTGAGGAGAAAGGTGTTAAGTGGAAGAAGCGGTTGACCGACGGTCGTATGAAGAATGTTGCGTTCGTGCTCGATGAGGATGATTACTGGGTCGAGGTTATCCAGAATGAGGCTATTAAGAAGAACGCTAACTGGTAAATTGTAACAAGCGATGTTCTTTTATTTATTCAAAAATCAAATTAAGCCTAATATAAGTAACTGTTTTAAAATTTATCTTAAACCTGTTTCGATCCCTTTGCAGTAGGGCTACAGGGCTTAACACGTGTATCTTCGACTCCCGGTTTAAGAAACTTACCAGGAACTTTACAAGTTGATAAAAACACCTGAACAAGTTGTGGGATTTGATTTAATTGAAAGAATGAAATGGCATCGTCTAGGTCGTTGTCGTCATCACCAACGGAACGTAAGTATCCACCTATGATGACAATAATGAAGACTGCGGTCGACGTTAAAGCAGATGAGAACTTTCTTGGTGAGATTAGGACGATATTGACGACATATCTACAAATTTGTTAATGTATAGGCGCTACTACGTCGATAAATCATTTTAAAAGACTAAATCATCTTGGCGAAGGGAGTAGGTTTAGATTTGAATAAGTATGGATGTGGCTAATTTGGTCAAGCATATGGAATTGTAGAGTACGTAAGCTCATCACTACTCTTCATCCTATACTTACTAGAATATACAGTCGCGCGAAAGATACTAGAAGCGGCAACATAGTGGCGATAAAATCCGTCAGATTATTTGATGATACAAGCCGTAATGGTATCCCAGCATCAGCTCTACGTGAGATATCACTGTTACAAAGGCTGCGTCATCGGAATATTATGAAAGTTCTTGATGTCGCGGTTGGCCAGAAATTAGATGATGTTTATATGGTGCTGGAATATGCTGAACAGGTAAGTGTGGTATTCTTGTTGGTTGAACCTATATTTATCGGTAAGGATTTGGCGTATCTTTTGGATAATCGGTTTGTGGATTTTAAAACTAGCGAAAGTAAGTTTTCTTTCACTTACCAAAATTGTTCGATCAATGCTGAAGTTGACAGCAAAATGCCTTATGAAACAATTATTTGAAGGGCTGGAATACATTCACAACTTGGGAGTCATCCACCGCGACCTCAAAATGTCAAATTTACTGTTAAATAAGTACGGCATTCTTAAGATCAGTGACTTTGGTCTTGCAAGAGGTTATATCGATCGACCGATGACTCCGAATGTTGTAACAATATGGTATCGTTCACCTGAACTCTTATTTGGTGCACAGGAATATACTCCGGCGGTGGACATATGGTCTGCAGGATGTATAATGTGTGAGTTTATTACAAGTAACGCTATATTACCTGGTGAAAATGAGATGAAACAAATCGATCTTATTACTTCGCTTATCGGCGCACCAAATGAACGAATATGGCCTGGTTTTAGACTTCTTCCTGGCGCGAAACATTTCAGAATTCATGATTTAAGACCGAATCGATTGGATAAAGTATTTTCAAACGAATCTCCAGCGGCTATCGATTTGATTAATGATTTATTAACCTATGATCCAGATAAACGGATAGCAGCTCAACAGGCATTAAGAACAAAATATTTCTCAGAAGCACCGATACCGGTTGATCCAGCTTTTCTACCTACGTTCCCGGAATACAGGAATACAGATGGTAATAGTAGTTTTAAACGATCAATTTCACCGGATATAAACAAAAATGGGAAAGGGAAATATGGATTTGAATTCCATGAATCCGATCTTGTATCGTCGACAACTCGAAAACGAACCAAACGATGATCATTTAGGTTTTTAAGCTGAATGTATATTACTTATTTTCTTTCATAAAGGTTCCTCATTATCCCGAGTAGCTCTCACCCTTCACAATAACTACACTATACACAGAAATACATTTACCGGTTTGAATTTGCGGTTCGTGGATTTCGATACGATTGCAATTGTCGTTCATTTGCCGGGATCGAGAGATACTGTGGTACAGTCTTTACCCCTACGATGATGGTGGCGATCATCAAGCCCAGGATAATGATCCATGACGCTGTAGCAGCACCCCAGGCAGATCCCAATTTCCACGACATATCTCTCAAATTTGCATCGCTTTGGAGAAGATATGTGACTGAAACCATCGCGATAACTTGTACCAATACTATCAGACCGAGTAATAACGATATAATCCTCCATCCAGTCTCTCTCGCTTGTCGCGACGAAAGAACCAACGTCGCATAAGAAATAACAGTCGGTCCGAGTAATACCAATGACATCCACATCATGAACGAAGTAGTTCTCCAGATATTACAAAATTCCCTGTCGCCAGTAGTACATTCTTCATTGGGAAACGGATAACATTCCTGAGTGACACTAAAAAATATAGTTAGTATTGGGACTCAACGCAACCCGCCCCTACCAATTCCAAAAAAACTTACGAAGAACATTTTTTGTGAAGTCCATATGTTATTCGAGCTGGATCACCATAATTATCTTCAGGATAAAATCGTGCAGTTAACCAATGTGGGGTCGCGATCGAAGTTATGGTCAATGTAATCGAGATCGCGATTATACCGACCGAGATCAAATAAAATAAAAGTAGCTTGTCACCTAATATTGCACCCATTTTGAAATAAAAATACAACAAACCGAATAACTTTTCTTATTAAAAGTGGGTTTGCTGATCGGGGAATAGTCTAGTTCTTTATAGGTGGTCGGTCATGTACTGTAGCAGCTCGCGATACTGACGTCAGCGTTGGGACTGTCGGCGATGACCGGCAAAATCGCCTGATGAGACCGACTATCACCCACGATAACAACACAACAAGCTAATTAGATAATATATGCTTATGAGATTGATTAACTATCAAAAAGTATAAATTACAACGAACCAATCTATGAACCCAAATGAAGCTAAACAGAAAAGAGTAGCACTAACGCGACATCATACAATAGACAAAAAAGACGATCACGCTTATTGTTATTACATCCCTAACCAAAGCACACGAAAGAAAAAAGATTAATAACCTAAACCTTATTAATAAAGCTGTATTCTTTCTAAAAACACAGGTATTTTGAATGCTGTGTCAGTGTTTAATGCGTCCTGACTTCAGAAGCCCAACCTTCAATACCATCTCCAGTAGACCCGACTTCCCGATCGATATGTTTACTACTCATACCTTTTGTATCGATCAACCAATCGTGATTCGACATTCCACCTGCATCAGCTCGTTTCTCTGGATTAAATTCGAGCATCGGTAACATGAAACTTGAAATCCGTTCGGCATCAAATGTATCATGATGGTATTTATCGTGCAAGACATCAGGTAATGCCCATGCTCGTAGTTTGTGGATGTTTCGTAATTCACCCTTGCGGTTAAAAAACTCAAGTGACCACTTGCCACTCATTGCCAAATGTCGTGGGAATCGTCCTAATAGCTCGATAATTTGTGCAATGTGATCGTCATCTTTGGAGTACTTGCTACCATTTTGTGGGTCAAACAAATAATCACCAGTAATAAGCTCGAAAACCATACAAGCCATCGACCAGATATCAGTCGATGCGCCCCATCGTGACCCCAGAATCACTTCCGGTGATCGGTACTGTCGGGTTTGAATATCGTTGGTGAAGTGATGGTTTACCCAGCATGCATTTCCTAAATCTGCAACCTTGACTGAAATCAAATCACCGATACCAGGAATCGAGTCGCTGTTACTCATAGATGAACCGTCGCCGTTAGCGCTACTTCCAGATAACGAAATAGTAGACATTCCATTCTCCAGCATCTCCGCTGGTGTCTCATTTTGTGGTTTAAACTCGTCCGCAAATGGTTTCGTAGTTGTTGTAAGTGGAGACATCACAAGACTATCGAAATACGACCCACCACCATTAAACGACGCAGCTAATGGAGACGGCAATGGCTGTGAACCAGTAATCAAAGTTTGTCGTCTTGATCGTCGACCGACTCGATCTCCATGTCCATTCGCACGATTTCGTCGTCGTCGTGCAGCTTCTTCTTCTTTTTCGCGACGTTTGTTGGCTTCTTCTTCGACTAATTTGACAATCTCTTCAACGTCACCGATTTCAATTAACACGTTTTCCGGTTTAAGATCAGTATGGATTATCCCACATTCGCGATGTAAATAATCCAAGCCCAGTAAAACTTGCTTTGTGATTTGTTTCACAAGTTGAATTGGTACACCACGATGATGAAACCGTCTAATCAGCCCCAATAAATTCTCACCAAGAACCTCAAATACCATACAAACATGAACTCCATTGGGTCCAACATGTTCAAATGAGTCCAACAACGAAACCACATGCGCTCTACCAGGATGAGCTGGATTCGCCGTCACGATTTTTTCCAGCAATTTTATCTCGTCTAATGCAGTCTCGGTGTAATGCGCAGCTGATCGCACCACTTTAAGCGCTACATGTCTGTTTGTTTCTGAATCCTTGGCTAGCCAAACAGTTGAGAAATGGCCCCATCCCAATTTCCGTACGACTGTGTACCGTCCATTCTTGAAAGTCTCGCCAATCGCAACTGGGTGGTATCCGCCTTTACAATAATCTTCAACTGCTTCCTCATCGGTAGCTGAAGCCGATCCGTCGTCGTCGTCCGAATCGACTGACGATGCCGACTGATCTCTGGACGATGCACCTGGAATTGATGTTGGTCGCGAGCCCATAGGGTGGGATGATGGCGATACCGACGATGGCGAGATCGAAGTGTATAACGACGATGTCGGAAGTGCTGGTGTTGACATTGAACCAGAGCCAGGCATCTGGATTGGCATTGCAAATGGCCTCGACATTGCGTCTCTAAATAATGCAGTTAGTTCTGGACGAGATTGTGTTTTTTTTGAATCCGGCGTGGCGGTAGGTGCAGCGATTGTTTCGGATGAACGACCGACTGAGTTTACTGCAAACATATGAAAGCTACTGGTTAGAAAACATCCGGACAACAATCAATTTCCGACAATTGAAGTTTACATTGGTTAGTCTGACAAGAAAGGCGGTTGATGGGAAAATTACGCCACATTCGGTTCATGAGTCGGTAATTGATGTCCATTGCGCCGTAATCCTCTTATTACCATATCCGTCACCGACATAACCCAATCAAACCGCACACCAATTGATAAAGAGAGATAGAAACTCACCTCGAACACTAAGCCAATTAAATAGTTGGCAGACAAATAATCTGTCGACAGCGCCTTTCAAACCGAGCGGACGGAGGAGGTAAAAGTGTGTGGGACGTGATGATGATTGGTGATGAATGATGATACAAAACTGGCACTGACAAAACCACTGAAGAAGTCAAGTTGTCTCGAGAGTTCCAACACAGACTTACTGCGACGAAATCGAGCGTGTCGCAAACATTAAGAATGAACTTGGTGATATGGTATCTCTGAGTTGAATAAAGCTGAGTAGTACAATTAATTAAGGCCGACAAAAGCTGGTTAACTATCGACTAGAGCGAGTACTTCGTAAACCCCCTACGACAATCTAAGAATCACCGCCGTAAGTCGCAGGCTGGGTTATGTATATCAGAGTCGAAGGTCAGCCTGAACTATGGCCAGTAACTGGAGTCGTAAGACGTGGTGGTCTGAATGCAGCTAATTAGTACACACGGGCGGGCTGGCTGGCTGGCTTCGTTTCATCGCCGTCGCTGCAGGAAGATTGGCGTCTCGACGACCCCAGTCGCTCTCTCCCCCCGTGTCAGCGTAGGGGATCGTACTGACAAAGAAACACGGCCGACGCGGCCAGGGTCAGAGACCCGTCGAGAAGGGCTCAGTTAACTTATACACTACATACTGTACTACGTATTTTGTAGAACGATATTCGATAGCCTTGAGTGAACTAGAGTCGAATCGATGAATGGCCTCTTCACTCGTACAAGCAAGTGCATCGACAGCCAGCCAACGCACGTTGCTCTAACACCGCCCGTCGCCTAAACTCTTGCCTCTGCCTGCGCAGGTCGATGCGTCGCTATGTCGCGTCAGAGGCGAAACCCTCTAACGGGATTCCTATTGCTTAGGCTAGTCTCCATTTACTGTTGGCCCAAGCCTTCTAATATATATTACATTTTTAAAGGCTCGCTCTATTCTTTATATACTTATTCTTCTGGACAGGGCCCTAACCCGTCACACGCTAACACAAGCCCTAATACAACAAAGAAAGCGTCGATGTAGTCCAGCTTTGTAGTATGCACAATAATTAACCATAAAGTCTGTCATAGCTGCGGCTGCATACGGATTATAAATATAAGAAATAATAATACTTAACCATACATATGTATGTATGTAATGTACCGTTTGGGAGCTTTGGTAACTGTCCGACTGGTGGTGGTGTCGTGGACGGCATACTCGGCAAGTGCGGCGGGTGGCTGGCTCTTGAGTGTAGTTCATATTACCAATAGTCATGCTTGAGGCATAAGTTTAAATTATAACTATGTTAAATTGATGTAATTTACAAAACTATGTAACTACTGTACACTCGAGAATAATTCTGTGGGTTACATGGTGGGGAAGGACCGTGCTAGGGCATTGAACTTCAACGATCCCAATAACATGGGCTGACCTAAGTTTAATGTAGATGCCGTGACTGCTTTCTTTTAAGTGCCCGAGTCTCCAGGCCAGAAAGATCTGGTATAGGGATAGAAAGCGGGTTAATATAAAGTAAACTAGGATTTGTAATTAGAATATCTTCGATATGCTCAAGTGAGTGCATTTCGCCGATTTAATATTTTTATTTCTCCTAGTTGTAAACAACGAAAAGTGATATGGTGTCATCCATCTCATCGGCGCACCCCGACTCAAATTGCCGGGTCCAAATTGCCCCCACATGTGGCATAGTCACCCACAAAATCGTGTTTGACAACTTAACGTGCCTTTTCTTCTTTTTTAAATTCTTTATGAAACAAATTTGTTCTTCGATGAGGAGAAGGGCGAGTTTGAAGTTTTACCCCAGCGACATTTGGTCGACCGGGGGCCGGGCGATGAAAGTATACCTTTAATACGTACGCGATGACCATCACGTAAATTCATCCGCGATGACGACCATGCCCGAGCAAAAAAGAAAGAGCGAATGATCTCCCTCTAGAAGGACTGATTTTGTGAGTTATTGGCGGTTGACATGAGTACGAGATATAGCAATGAACAGTATAATAACAACTATAAACGAATGTAGTGATATGCAATACAGAAGTAAAAGAAATGAAAACAAAGATACAACACGAAAAGAAAATAAATACACAAGAAAAAGTAATAACCCTAATACACGCGAAATAAATTGTACCACCTTACATAGCCATGTACTTATACTCAACACTGACAACTATTATACCCTAACAGTGATAATACAGATTTCCTTGTAGCTTATACAAATTTCTTTTTACTGATTTGTAACTAACTGCATAAAGGAGGTGAATATGGTAGTCGCCTTCCAGTCGCTCGAAAATCGTGGTGTTTGAACTCTCACCTAAAGAAACAACCGAACAATCTACCCGGAAGTGCCGACCCGCTAGTGTGCGGATTGTCTAAACGCAAATCGGGGAAGTCGGTATCAACTATTAGACTAGAAATTAAGTCCACGTCAATTTGACTTTTTCTTTTTTATTTACTAATTTTCTTTTTTTAGCTGCGTTTTACAGTATAGTTACCCATGTTCATGCGGTGGGATAATTACTTACCTTTGATGGGCTCGAACACTTTACCCATAATAAATGGGCATCGACAACTCGATGTCAATTAAGTATCAAAGTCAATAAACTATAATTAACTGACTCTATGCCTCATCTTCGTGTTCATGTACAGTAAACTAGTTCGATATTGGATCAACCACAATTAGCATAGCTATCTCTCTTCTCTCTAAGTGCGCTTGAGATACCCCTCACCTACCTTGGATCGCTGTTAATGTCATCATGCGTTCTTCGTGATACGTTAATAAATTATAATCCATTAAACAAATTCTCATTCACACTTCACAAAAAAGACCCTTATTTACCGGTCCACAAAAAAAACCACCAAGTAAAATATTAACCAAAAAAAACAAATGAACTCTTCAAAACAATGTATATATAATAACAGTTATAAACGCCGTCCAATAATACAACAAAGTCACGATAATATCTAACGCCATCAAAACATTTACGCACGCGTATCCATATAACGCCTGGTTGCCCTTTTTCTTGTTTGGTAATACACGATTATAAATTAAAACTGTTCCGTTATCGAAATATCGACTGGCAAAATCGCGAATATAAATAGGTCATGATATAGACGACGAAAGCGGAAGTTGTAAAACTATAAATTGTTAGTGATTGTGATTCCCTGGGTGATTTCACACGAACCAATGTGCAACTCAATAACATACCTTTTTTTCTAAACAATTAAAAAGACCGATCCCAAAAAAAGCATTGAATAACAAGATGAAGCATCAAACTTTTTCTTTTTAACGTTTCGAGTTTTCGCCAACTGCAACACCGCCGCCGCAGTATAAACACGAATAACGACCAGCTTGTTGCGACGAGCGCATCGCGACCCATTCACCCTTTGCGGGGATACGACCACAAGATGAAGACAAGCATCTAGCACCAGTCTTCTTGTATCGGAGGCCACATGAATTGCATAATTGGCCGGCTTCGATAGACCAACTTGGTCGCCAGCATGGAGACTGGTCAGATCCGCACGAGATACATCGTCGACCGGCGGGCGACAAATTTGACGTAGTTGACGACGCAGGTGATGGAGGTGCAACCAATTTCACTGGCGACGGAACTATAGCTCGTTGTTCGCCTTTTGTCTTTTTTGGAGATTCACGTGGAGCAGTTGTTGATGATGATTTGGCCACCGCAGGCGATACCTTCTTGGTAATGGAATATGGCTTCGTAACCGACCTGTCGAATTTGTAAGAATGATTCCGTCTGATCCAGGTCTCGATCTGAGGACGCCAAGAATCCCTTGGAGCCGTGTCAGGGTAGAACAGCGACGATTCGACCTGGGGGAACGGATATTCATCTTGATCTTCATCATTTTCCGACAAGCATGCCTCGGAGTTGGGGGTAGGCAATGGATTGTCGATATGGGCACGCTCAGCCATGATCTGCTCGAACCTCTTACGTTCATCTAGCACACGCTGGAAGGCCTTGTCGAAGATCATCTTGGACGCATCGTCAACAACCGACGTGCCGAAGCAAGAGTCCACCGATGGATTGGGCGACGGCAACCCCGACATTTCTGGAATAAGAACCATGGTGATCATAAGCAAAGAAACGAAGAAACGAAAACAACAAGAACAACCAACAATTAAACCATGTAACGACAACAATTGACCAGATCAAAAGCCGGCAGGTGCGAAGACGATTCGGCGAGCGTCGAAGATATATTTATTGAGGATAGATAGTGAGGGCGGCCAAGGCGCTCGCTCACCATCCGGCACAGCGACCAATTCTACCTTACACGTTTACTATCAAAGCCATCCATCCATCCCATCCCCGGGACGCGCGATGAGTACGCACGCGAGCAGTAGTGAATGATTGTACTAAACGATATGATAGAGAAGAATGATGGGATTGAATTTGTGGAGCGCGCATCGATGGACTTGCACTTTGGCAAATTGTTCAAGGTTTGGATTTGAGAATTCGGGACTAAACTTGGGTAATCCCGAAAATATGGTTTCACCACTCGGGTCAGCGGGTCAGACAAGTTGGCGCCGTAATGTACATATGGTACACACATAATAGGGCAAATCAATCGCCGCCGGAGACTGCTGCGAGCGGCGTTCGGCAATAATATATAGTTACATGCATCGGATAAAACAACACACCTGTCTCTCGTAGCGTAAGTCAAGATGCGAACAAAAAGGCGGTTACATAGTTGTTCGGTTTTCGTTTTTTCTTTTTGTCTTTTGAATTTGTAGAGTCCGAATGTTGCTTTGGGCTGGATATGTACATCAGTCTAATCAACCTGCCTTATCCATCGCTTTTTTACTCATGAGCGATATTTCGTTCCTGAATGCGTGGCAAAGGGTCGATTAAGGTACCCAGCGCGGAAGTGGCTTTTCTGTCGACATGGCGGACGACGAAGAAGAGGAGACATCAACTTTTCGCCAAATTCCAAAAAAGCCAACCAACAACCAGCCTAATTATAATACATACTGTATGTACCGTCGGTGGTCGCGTCGTCATGCGTTTAGTTTGCCGCCGGTAGCCACACGGCCAATAACAGTGAAAGCAATTCACGTTGTGAACCAAAAGTCAATATGAATGATAGGGTTTCGTTCCCAGCCAGCCAGCGATGAGATGGGTGATGAGGTCGCTTGACTTTTTGATCCAATGCATGCTTACACTATGCATACAACAAGTGATATAGACAGGAAGGCAAGTATGAATGAATGAATGTATGTATGTAAGTATGTAAGTATGCATGTATGTATGTATGTATGCATGAATTAGTCGCCCAATAACTGGATCATACATCATCAACGTATGTTGACCAAGTCATCATGATTGATCGTGTGCATACATAAGTCATCATCTCATCAAAGTCTCAACTCATCCCTCCGTGGGCCCCACCCAGTCTAAGCGGGAGCGACCCGAGCGCAAACCGAAACGCGTGCGTACGTGCGTGCTCCTGCTCAGTTTGGATAACAACTGAACTTCGAGTGCGCGGGTCGACAACACTGCTGCTGAATGACCGAGTTTACTTACATCAAGAACATACATTACGTACAGTACAATTTACATATATACATACATATGTACAGCTCCTACATACCAATAACCATTGCAACGCATCGAGAATTGGGTCTGTGCTTGTGGTCGCTATTTCATGCAGCTGCGAGTTAAACTAAATCCGGTGAATTTATATTTGCCAATTGCTTGATACAACGTCTAATGTATTACGATGGTAATAATTACATATCAATTCATTCATTCATCGTCGTATAGATTGACTGTGGTAAGATGTTAACGAGGATGTGAATGTGCGCGATCACTTTCAGATTCTTTCTCACTGGCCCAAATCAGGGAACCGAGAGCGGCGGCAACTGCTTCTTTGCTTCCTTCACCTGGTCGCCATCTAACTCCATCATCATCAATCGCCGTCAAGACCGGGTAACTATTGGTCGACACCCAGCATCCGTGTCGGCTGTCGATTCATTCTCGCGTGCGCTGGCGGCTTAACCACATCAAGCTTAGTCCTGCAGAACTCGACAGACTTTAGTGCTGCTCTCGCACGACGTTTAGGGACCTACGTAGAGTATGTATTTGTCGGAATCACCGGCGATTGACGGCCCAGTTAACTAAAAAATTCGAACGAGTCTGTATGGTTATTTATTGTGTGGTAACTCATTACTGCAATATACATACCAATGGTCCTTGGGCTAGGTCCCGGAGCACACTCTCCCGCCAGCGACTTGGGTGAGCTGCAGTCTGCAGTATCTGTATATATGTAACACAGTACACAATATCATAAGGTCCATCATCAGCTGTCAAGTCTATCATGTCTCAATTAGCGGCCGGGCGGCGGTTGAACAACCAATCGGTACAGACTGATTGAATACTGTTGTAAATATTATTGATAATTTATAAAGGTTGTCGACAATATGCTTTACTTTATTCTCGCTTGTCGGTCATTCTTTGTTCACACGATCCATTCGCAGATTAAACAAGCTCCGTAATTTGTTAACTATGACCGTCGATCGACTTCACAGTTAATTGCTAGCTGGCTGTCAGCTTCCGGCTTGCACTAGAAGCTAGGGTTTCTAAATTCCGCACGTCCTCGCCGACCGACGCCAGCTGCACCTAAACACGACAAGGCGGTAACTTTTGAAGGGGTCTGGAGCGAGTAATTTAAGACGAACTACATACGATCTAATTGATTATTAGTTCACTGATAATTGAATTTGACTTGTACATACAGTTCTTCGCTGATTCACACGATTCCATCGGCAGCTGTTAAACTCAATCATGATTACCAAATAAGCGTACAGATCAACTCAAGATCACTACACAAGACCTCTAATAAACAATCTTACACATGTATTTAATCTGCGACTTATAAACGTGTTTGAATAGTTTACATATGTATCGCGATTCTTACGCGGCCGGCGTGAGCATAAGCGAACGCGACTGACGGGTTAGTTAGTTAGCTAAGCTAACTAGTTAACTAACTAGTTAGTTATAGTAAGTAAAGTAAGGCGACTTAGTCAATCGTGTTTGGAATTTAATTTCCTTCCGTCCGTCACACTGCGGCACTGGTAGCTGTGTAACATACTAACAACTGCTTTCCACTATTAGTTATTCAACATATTAAGATACAAAAAAAAAAAAAAACGACTCGTGTTAGACGAAGTCAACATCGATGCTAATACCGTTGGATGAAAAAATTACAAATTTAACTAGAAAAAAAATAAATAAAAAAAAAGAAATAAAATAATTTCAAGCATTTACATAGTTTTTGTTTTGATTCATTGGAATCTCTTCGGTACGTAAAATAGACCTCGCTTGCTTACACACCGAATGGCTTACGTTCCGATCGTGCATGACCTGCAAGTAACGATCGAACTTATATGTTCAAATTCTTTGATTTCCGCCTGACCCAATTGGCATAATATGTTAAAAATTTATCGGAGTTTCAAGTAAAGCATTACGAAATATAAAAGTTGTAATTTGATTCAATCGTTTTTATTTTCTTGCTGGATCAATAGTTGCCATTGCGTTTCACGCGTCGTCGGACAACCACACAAATTCTGCTCTGTCATTACCTACCCATATTGTGGAGTGGAACCCGAAGTTAGGGCTAATGACCTAACCCATGTATTTATATAAGCACAGTGGAACTGCTGCGACTCCGATTACCGCTCTCCATTCCTTAGCGCCAACTATCGTTCGGATCAGTCTACCTGGAGCCCGCTGGTAACAGGTACGTTTACGCTAGTTATCTCTATAGTATATACTTATAATAATAAATTATATAATTAATCTTCCTAACCTTAGCTCGACGGTAGGGTCATTACACATATATTACCACTATATATATAAAAAAAAACAGGATATGCTGCGCATTTCAAGTCTGCGGACAATCCCTTAGAACCCAAGGCCTGGCGACCCTTCAGTTCTCGAGTGGAAGCT